>LGRX02004237.1:0-48236 GCA_001247695.2 Cymbomonas tetramitiformis
GTACGCTAGCGTGTTGTCACCTGGACGACTTTTATCTTTCATGTTTGCTTTTCGCACGTTAGTTGAAGCTTGCTCGTATCCAACGTCTCATGTATTACTGAAGATCAGGTTCGAGGTTGTTTAGCTCCGTCTCCGTCTGCGTCTTCCGCTTCCGTTCGGAGCCGAGTGCAAAACTGAAATGCAACAAACACATCCGACATCCGATCGACATGATTTGCCTGTCAAGTGTCATGTCAAGCCAAGCGAAGGCCAAACCCGAAAGGGAAGGGTTATGTGACACACCTACCCTACGGACCCCCCTAGCTACCCTATCTACCCTAGCTACCCAATAATCACACCTGTAAAGCAAGATGCATGTCACCGTGAGAGACACCACCTGGAGAACCTCCCGAATGCTCCCAAGTAACTATTACACCAGCTGCCCACTGCCTTGGTGGTCACCATGTCCAGCTTCATGCTCCTCAGCACCTCCCGCTCCAAGGGGTCCCTAGGGCTGACCTCCACTTGCCTCCAGAAGGCCGAGTCCAGATCGTGCCCTCCTGCTCAAGGGCAATAGGCTTAATATAATGTTAGCCTTCATAGGCAGCTATCATGGCTGCTGCATCGGTCAGCTCTGTGGCTTTGACCCAAGTGTCATGCTCAGGGCCGTAGCCTGCATATCGCACTAAATAGTACTTGACACCTCTAGTGATCTTATCTGAGAGTATATGTGATATCTCAAACAGTGGTTCGGCCCTTCTTCGGTGATCATCTGTGGCAGAGGCAAAGGTGCTTGGATTGAGTCATCGCACAGCTCTATTCTGGATACAGGCTGAAGTGGGTGGATACGAATGTCGAGATCCCCGAAATCTAACTCATAAGCACGTCCATGGCTGAGCACTTTAGATATGATAAACGGCCCAATGTATGGCTGCTTAAAGTGTCTGCCTGCCTCTGTCAAACCAGTCCATTGAATAAACTCAGTCCGTAAAAGAACTTTCTGCCCTACTGCAAATTGTCGGGGCATGTGAGTCTTATTGAATCTGGCTCGGTTGATTTCTGCTGCCCGGGAAATGTTATCTACCGCGTTGGCATGCACAGCCGAGTACTGGTCAAAATGGTCTCGAATAGCATTCTGCGTATTGGAACAGGAGCTTCTGGCGGAATAGTGATTGCCAGATCATGAGGCGAAAGTGGCTGCGCCATCGAGTCGAGATAAAATGGTGTGTAACCAGTCGTAGCAGAAACCGTGTTGTTAATTGCAAACTCCACCAGAGGCAACTTGTCCTCCCACGAATTGGTTGAAGTATCATTGCAACAACACCTGAGGAGAAAAATACTATCTAATCACTTTATAAACCAGAGGATGGTGAATCATGCATCAAACAAAATGAAAATACCTGAGGATGTCCTCAATGAAGGCATGGCTTCTCTCATTGCTTGCATTCGACTGTGGATGATGTGAAGACGTCATAGACAATCTCGTACCAGTAGATTTCCATAGTGTTTGCCAGAATGAAGAAGTAAATCTGGGGTCTCGATCTGAGATGATGTTCCTCCGGAAGACCATGGAGCTTGAAGATATGCTGCATATATATTGAAGCAGTATGCTGAGCAGTCCAGGTCATGTTGAAGGGAATGAGATGACAGCGATGAGAGAATTGGCACATTACCACGAAAATACGGTCGTGCCCATTAGTGGTGATAGGCAGGCCAGTAATCCAGTCAAGAGATACATCAAGCCATTTTGTCTTAGGCACACAATATCGTATATGTGACTGACCATAAGGTTTGTGTCTTCTCGTTTTCTGGCGTTGACACACGGGGCACTCCCGAATGTACTGAATGGTTGCCTTCGTCATTCCTGGCCAGTAATATCGGCTACGCAATAAATGAAGCATGCGATTCTTGCCTACATGACCAGAAATAGTGGCTGAGTGGCACTCATGAAGTAGAATGTGGCGAAGCTGTGTGATCTCACCGTCACCTGTAGGAACTTTGGCAGTAGGTGCGAGAACAGGTGTTCCGCTCCGTGAAAACAGGCTAAGCTCCATAAACAGTCCGGCCGAGTGCTTTTATCATGCATCTCGGAAACCCGGATAATACGAAATAATGACTGACAGTACAGTACTACTGTACTGTCATCCTAGCTACTAGCGGAGTCACGGTTCCGATCAGAGACAGGTCAGGCTAGGGGCTATCAGAGCCCATAATAATAACCCTGAACCTAAAGTCCAACACACCACCCGGAGCTGTGACTGTAGCTAATAGGGCTAGGCAAGCGGAGCAAACTAAACAGATAACAAACAGCTACTTCACTGGAAACAGATATACTTTTAGCTGGGTGCCCGGGGACTTGTCCCGGCACAACCCACCACTGCGGCCAAGGCTAATCACACCTCCAGGATTTGAAATAAGCAGACTCTAGCCACTGTAAAGCTGGTCGGCAGAGCCGAGTTCAGCTGACGGATTCCAATCAAGAAAAGCATCCGAAGTCAATTGAGAAGAGACATCATAAATGTTGACACCACCAGACCCAAGTGGGTCAGGCGGATCCCAGAGCGGAGTGGCAAAACCATCAGACTGGTAAGTAGCCGAGGTCGATTGAGAAAAGAACCGCGGCACATCCTGCAGCGGCAATGACGAAACAGCAGGCACCGTAGGCGGGTTAAGAGAATCCAGTAGTGCTTCATGGGACCGTAGTGAATCGTAGCCGTAAGTGGCGCCGGGCTCAACCAGGCCCCTGACACCACCGCCGACCACGAGGGTCGGCATCGCCGTAGCACTGAACAGAAACGTAGCCACCATGAAAAGAGTGAGCGCAAATTCACCGATGCCAAATGGCCTGGAGCCTCTGGGGACTCCGAACCGCCGAAACGCTGCAGTCGTCGGCGGTGCACCCCCCTCAATTTCAGTCAGGCAGACACCAGGAGGGTAGTTGGAGCCCTCCCCATCATCATCGGAGTCACAGACATCAACAGACTCAGGGTCAATGTCAAACCAGTCAGGGTGGACAGTGTTGAACGTTTTGAAAGAACTGTCAGCAGGAGCCATCGGGCCGAGAGACAGAGAGGCAGGGCGGCACAAAGGTGGCACGGTTGACTTCATGCAAGTCAACCGGCTCACCATGCACAGGTGCAGAGGCCTTCGGCAGCAGCTGCTTGTCAGTGGTCGGCTCAGCAACACCACCAGCAAGCGGACCGCTGACCGCAGCAAATGCAACACGGCCAATAGAGAGATGCTCAGCAGGTGCAGACTCAGCAGAGGCAGCAGCATCCTTGAACTGCTGCAGAGCCGTAGGCTCTGGAGCAAAGGCATGCGCAGACAGCTCACAGATTTCAGGTTGCCCCACGAGAGCACACAAGTGCTCCATGGATCCTTCATCTCCAGCGTCATAGTACCGCTGGAAACGAAGGGCAAGCACGTCGGAGTCATAAGACTCGACGGCTTGGCAGTAGGATGCCGAAATGGACAATGGGTGAGTGTCCTTGTGAGGACACTCACTGAGCCAATGCTTTGACCCAACGGCGCGGCACTTCTCGTGCCTGCACGTTGGGACAAAGGTGCCAGACCGCTTGTCAAAAGCCACCTCCTTAGAGGCGGAATGAGCAAGTGGTTGCACTCCAGGTCGGTGGAAATTGCGCGGAGTGTGCTTCCCAGGGGGCGGCTTGGAGCCATCCCTCTTAAGGGAATCCACATCCCGCTGCAACTTGACCAACTGAGAACTGAGCCGCTCAATGGCCGAAGCCAGGCCAGTGTCAGTGGTGCAAGATGCTACAGACATGGGGCGTCCTGCAGTGCGCTTGCCCGAGAGCCGCCCGCAGCGGTACTGCTCGCGCACGCGTGCCTGCAGGGTGAGCAGAGTCACAGCCGCACGCTGGTCAGCTCGAGCAAACGAGTCAACCAGCGTGGCGTAAGCCTGCCCAGACAGAGCAGAGAGGAACTGCCTTTTAACAGCGTCTTCGGGCAGCGTCTGCAGACGCTGTGCATCCCGAAGACAGCTGTTAAAAAGACGAATGCCAGAATCAGGGTCATGCTCATCCGAAATCCTCACCTCAAGCAGCTCAGCAAAAGACTCGAACGGAGTCGAATCATCAGCAAGCATACGCACCACCTCGAGGGTGGCACGTTTGCCATCAGCAGGAATCCACCCAATTACGGGCAGGAGACCCTGGCGCAGTCAGCAGCAGTAGCACGGAATACAGGAGCTCATTTGCAGCAAGCATAACAGGGACATCAGCAGCAGTCAGCTCAAACAGGGGTGCAAATGCCTGTGACTGCAGCGTGAAAAGCTGCTGAATTTCGGAGATTAGCTGCGAAAAAATGTCCGAAGCTGACGACTCATTGCCATGAAACTTCGTCGTCTTGTCTCCCAAAACTTTAGTCGCTGCTGTTTTGGCGCACTGCACATCAAAAGAATCTTTCCGTAACCGCTGTACGAGCGTTGCAGCCGTAGCTGACTCGTCAGATGAAGCAAAATGCGGTGTTGTGGGGGTAGCCGAGTTTAATGCCCCAACATCATCGAAAATAGTTGCTAATCTACGCGCCCTAGCGCGTGTACGTGGCCTCTGCGGTGTATCCATTTCCAAAATGACGGTGAGATGGGGAGCGTGGGCTAGTGTGGCGGCAGTAGAGAAACCAGCAGATGCAGCGGCCAATTCCTGCAGAAGTCTCAGCAATAAAAACAACATCAAACAGGTCATGAGCCGATTGGCTAAAAGTGGTTGCGACCCACAATACGCGGAATGCCCTCTCCACCGGCCAGGTGAAACGTAAAAAGAAGCCATAGCGAGCGACGATACTGCTGCCGAAAAATGTCCCAAACTGATCTCCACCTCAAGGAGAGGCCATACCGCGGAAAGGTCAACTACTGCCTAAGGGGGCGCCCACCCCATCTCTGTGTCAAAACTTAGCCAATCATGGCAACAGCTAGGCGCTGTGCCATCAGAATTACCGGGAAAGTGGTGACCCCTACAAATTATTGCCCCATTCATCCGTGTGGATTTGCATATGGACAGCGTATGGACATCGCAAGGACCCATATGGACAACCGTATGGACGGTCTGGACAGATTTCTGGCGAAACCTTGATGCATATGTAAGAACCATACGGACGACGCGTAATTGTGGTGTCCATATGAAAATGTCCCATGGACACCGTAAGGATTTCGTAAGGACACCGTATGGACGGCCGTATGGACACCGTATGGACACCGTATGGACAGAACACATGTCCACATGGTGTCCATACGCATGGACAGAGGCACTCTGATAATCACTTACACAGCCAGAGAAAGCGAGAAATCCGAATTGATCGACTTTTCTCATCAGGTTGGGTACCCCCGCCGGCTGATCGGCGTCGCAAGAAGGCTGCTATGGATAGTGGACCGCGATCTCGTGAGCCAGCCAGCGCGATTCCATAACCATCCACGTGGACACCTTCCCTAGCCAGCCCGTTCTCTTAAGGTGTTCATTTTCCGAGAAAATGGACCCTGAGAGCCGTGCGCAGCTTAAAGAAATAAAGCAAGATTTTGATGACGATATTATATCTGAAACAGACTATCAGGAACTTGAACCTTTAAGACAAGTTTTGTGCAAAAAATCATGAAAACCCATCAAATATACCATATTTGTCAATTTCCCGGCAAAGTTTTCTTAGTTTAAGAAATGCCTCTCCAGCTAGACAGCCAGCGGTCATTTTCCTTATTTCAGCCCATCTCATAAGTCGGAAAATCCAGCCAGCTTTTCTCATCGAGTTGGGTACCCCCCCCCCCTGAAACGCTGGCTATTTCCTTAACGTCGAGTTTCCTTAAATGTGAGTGATTACTGTATCCAACCGCACGACAGCGCAGGGACACCGTATGGAAACCCGTATGGATAGCATATGGACGTCGTAACCGGACGTGCGGACAACGTATGGACTACCGTAAGGACAGCGTATGGATAGCGTATGAACATCACAGTCGCACGTGCGGACACCGTATGTAATGCCGCAAGGACGGCATATGGACGGCGCATGGACATCGTAAACGTGCGTGCGGACGGCATATGGACTCCCATAAGGACAACGTATGGACGTCGCATGGACATCGTAACCGGACGTGCGGACAACGTATGGACCACCGTAAGGACAGCGTATGGATAGCGCATGGACCTCATAATCGCACGTGCGGACACCGTATGTAATCCCGTAAGGACGGCATATGGACGACGCATGGACATCGTAAACGTGCGTGCGGACGGTATATGGACTCCCATATGGACGACGTATGGAGGACGCATGGACATCATAATCGCACGTACGGACATCGTATGGACCACCGTAAGGACAGCGTATGGATAGCGCATGGACATTATAATCGCACGTGCGGACACCGTATGTAAATCCGTAAGGATAGCATATGGACGACGCATGGACATCGTAAACGTGCGTGCGGACGGCATATGTACTCCCATATGGACAACGTATGGACGACGCATGTACATCATAATCACACGTACGGACACCGTGTGGACTACCATATGGACATCGTAAACGTGCGTGCGGACGGCATATGGACACCCATAAGGACGGTCAATAATAGATAGTCCACACGCATGGACATCGGTGTCCGTACGTGTGGATAGCTTGTGTTTATAGATATCAATGCGTATGGACGATGCAGTCCACGCGTACGGACATCGGTGTCCGTGCGCGTGGATAGCTTGTGATACACAAAATATTTACAAGGTACAGGGATACACAAAATATTTACAAAATGTTTACAAAATGTTTTCTAGCCTAGCTTCTCGGCTTCTTTGCTGGCTTTTCACCTTCTTCCTTTTTTCTGTCAACTTTTCTCTTTTGAATTTGGAATTTGGAATTGGGAGCGGAACCGCCCTTAACCTTCTCATCCTTCTTCCCATCCTTCTTGTCCTCCTCATCCTCCTCAGAGTTGGTTTGCTCCTCGTCCTCGTCCTTCTCGTCGACGCCCTCGCCCCTCTCCTCATCCTCCACAGTCTCTCCATCATTAGCAGCGGCGGGATCCTCGACAGCCTCAACAACAGCATCATTAGCATCACCATCGGCCGCGTTCTCCTCTTCAACTTCCGATTCTTGTGCATCTTGCTTCTGACACCCCCGCACGTCCTGGAACCAGTGACGGCTCGTTCCTCTCGTATGGAACTGCAAGTGAATGCAACCTAAGTAAGTGCATTAAGAGCAACGACAACAATTGACAAGCTAAATGCCACTAGAACAATACAAGCAAACACACCGTGACGGGGGGGTATCCACGGTCCCGTTCCGATACCTCAGCAGGCTCCAACTTCAGGCCGGCCAGTTTTCTCGCTGTCAGCCTCTCGGGATACAGCTTCTCCGTGTTGGCGTGCCTCAAGTAGGCCTTGTGTATCCTGCGTACATAAACCACTTGTTAGACGGCGTCCTTACGTGTGTACACCGTCTTCCACCCGTATGGACGGCACAATAAATGGTGTCCACGCGTATGGACAGCGAAACAACACCACGCACACATGTACACATGGACGTTCGCGTAAGTGCAAAAGGTAAAAATGTGAACGTTGCAGGGGAAGGCAGGGAGGGAGGGAGGACTTGCCAGATAACATTTTTTCTTACTATAACTGACTGGAGGTTGTGCTCCAGCATCTCCATCGTTTTATTAGCCGTCCCGGTGCGGAGTTGCTCGGCACTCACGAGCTCGTCCACCATCGACATGTGGTGGGAAAGAATCCGCTCCACGGGGTAAACCTCCCCCTTATCTGGGAGGTGAACGACGAATTCAACGTACAGCTCGTAGGTATCTTTGGGCAAAATCATTGGTTTCTCGTTCAATGAATTTCCCGGCCCGATGGCGGCGACGGTAGCCCGACCAATGACAAGGTTCGGGAGGCCAGATTTGGTGGCCTTTCCGGTGTCGTAACCGGTACCGATACGACCCACGTCCGCCTGGGGGGTGGCGAAGACGTCCACCTGGTCCCCTACGGCCAAGGGGCCCCCGAGGTTGGGGGAGTGCTTCTCTGCCTGCGGGACCGGCTCTTCGGGGACCGTCTGTTGAGGCGCTTCCACCTGGACACCGTGCGGACGACGTGTGGACTAAGTCGTTCGTACGGGCGACACACGCGTGGAAACATATAAGAAAAACAGTGAAGAACTGGCGCTCACTGGCCAAAACGTACACCCCTGTGGACAACGTGCAAACTACGTGGTTCATAAGGGTGGAAACAATCAAGCGGCACAAGTTGAAAAAAGGTTCACATAACCACGAGCTTGGACACCGTTGCACAACGTGTGGACACCGGCGCTCACAGGCGGAAGAGCACAAAAGTTACCTTTACTTCCGGTTTCTTTTCAGGGGCTTCAGGGGCTTTGGCACCAAGCGCTGTGAAGATCTCAAAGTGCTTCCCTTCAGTGAGTGGCTTGCCAGCAGCAATTGCCAGAGCCACCTGCAGGCACGCCTCTGTCTCCTCCGGGTCCGGCGCATCCCTGTGCCCGTATACCTTGTACCCGGCCGCTGGACCCTTGTACCGGATGTGAAAACCGTCGGGGAAGTCCTGGGTGACCTTCCACTTCCAGCGACCGGGCCCCTCCGAGTTATTTTTCAAATAACTCAACCGGTTGGTGACGTATGTTTTCACCATCCGCAAGGGCACCTGCGGGTGGCGGGACTGGATATGCTTGGCGATTTTGGTGTGCTTGGCCGCCCCAATGACGGCGACCGTCCCAGGGGGTATCAGGCCTTTTTCCTGCCAGTCGTCGATGACCTCCCGGGCGTCTTCCTTCATGTCATTTAAGACTTGGGCGCCCGGGTCCACCACCAACCGCGCTGTATTTGCGGCCTGCGCAGCCTCTGCAGGTTGCGCTGCACCCCCTGCCCCGGCAGCCCCTGCAAACAGCAGCATTTGCTGCTGCATGCTTTGCATCTGCTGAAACATCTGCTGCATGGTGGTGTTTGACGCGGCCGCCTCCACCAAGCTGGTTTGGCGACGCTGGTTTGGCGAGGGAGTGGGGGCGGTGGGTGGTGATTTCGGGATCTGTGCGCGTTGTCTACTGGGCTGAACTCGTCTGGCCATGTTGGGAACTTACGAAACAAAATTTGCGAGGAGGTTCGTTTGCTGGAGGACTGTGGGCGTTTGTGGGCGTTTTGGCGGCGATGGGATGAAAACGGTACTCACGGGCGTGGACAGCGCTGACTTCGTGGCGTTCGTCCGTACAGTACGGGCATGAACGTATGGACGTTTGACCGTTGAGCTGGTGCATGAGACAGCATCTTTTGAAAATGCATGTCTCAATTTCTTTTTTCTCTTTGAAATTGGTATCAGAGTCCTCTCTGTAGGGAAACGCGGTTTTATGAATATAATTTTTGCCGTGCGGCGGTTTTTCATCATCGTGGGTGCATGGCCGAGTGGTCAAATGTTGGTAAGCCGAACGCGTTCTCGCGAGGGTGAGGGGTTCGAATCCCCTTGGAGGCATTGGCATCCACGATACCCCTTGTGTTCTAGCGATAAGAGGCGCCGCTAGTGCACAAGGGGTGTCGTGGGTGCCAACCCACGCCTCCATGCCATTTTCAGTTTCTGTAACTCATGAAGACCGTCCGATTAAGACGGGGGGGTTCATCTGGGCCGTCGATTGCACTGTCCGCTGGGAAACAATCCCACTGAGTGCCTGTTCTGGGGTAAATCGCAAGCAGCGAGAGGGCGCCTAACCCCCCTCTCACTTTGTTTTTTTTTTTGTCCCCACGCTCCGATTTTAGCCCTCCATCGACCTTTTTTAGGGGTGTTTTGTTTTTTGCCATTTTTTCGCTAAGTATTTCTACCCAAATGTCCACACGTGTGGTAAAGTGTGCTGTCCGTACGTTGTCCATACGGTTTTTATGTTTTTAGTTTCCGTGAGGTCAGCTTTTTTTTGCGTCCGTGCGTGTAAAAAAACCGTCCATGGGACATGAATCATACGGACAGTCAAGGCTAACTCGAATGGACAGCGTATGGACTGCTAACTGACGTTTCCACGCGTGTGGACAGTTTTCAACAAAAAACGTACAAACACTATAGAGTCGTACGAAAACACGTAATTCACCGTGTGCTTTTGCTATCCATCCATGCGGACTGCTCAAAATGTGTGGTTCACAGTGCATTATGACATGTGACGCCCGAGACCGAGTAACTGGTTCCAGAAACGATTGTTAGGAGCTCCCGCGGAGCCACTCTCATGCGCGCTCTGGCACCGTCATCAATTCATTTACACCATCCCAGAAATTTGGAAACGCGTCCTGTGAACTGCAACATATTTTTCAAAAACACATTCCAATATATTTTTGCGTCGGGCAGCACTACTGCAAGTACTTTCTTAAGTTTTCTTAAGTTTTCTTAAGTTTTCTTAAGTTTTTCTTAAGTTTTCTTAAGTTTTCGATATAAACCCACACTATGCATATTTAAATCGGGGTAATTAGCTATTGGCCGACAGTATACTTAAGAATTATACTTAAGAGAACTTAAGAAAATGTAAGTACGTGGAAGCTTCTTGGTAGGAGGATATTGTCCACATGGCTCAAGGATAACTTAAGAAAACTTAAGAATATTATCCAAATGTAAGCACGTGATTGGCTGGAATGTCGGAGATATGCACACGTGTAAGAAAGCTATATGCTGGATATTTAAAGATTGTATACACATGCATGCACGTAATTGGCTGTTAAGAAGACACGTGTAGGCAGGACAATGCTTCCCATCGCACAGATATTTACAAATGTAACATTGTGACTGCTTCTATATTTAGGGTTTAAACCCTAAAACCCTTCAATCAAGCAGTCAGCAGCTGGGTACGTACACTACTATGGGATGCAACCCATTCCATCCAGCTTCCAGTTAACTATCTATCTATGTATGTAGTATAACCCACGTGGCTTTGTGACATACACGTGCAGAGTGACAGGCGAATGATTCTGCTGCCGTAGATAGATCTGCAGCACCGTTGGGAACGTCGGGGACTGCTCGCTGTTGCAGTTGTGAGAAGGCCTGGAAGCTGCGCATCCCACCCCAGATTCTCAGTAACTTACACCCCTTGCCGCTTGTGACTTTTTCGAGCAGCCTACGAGAAAATGGCACGTACGACACCACAGGAAAGTTCACATTCTTATTACCTGAACGAAGCGCGGAAGGGGATCAATGAATGCCTTGGATCTCACGCAGCAGGTGCACCGCATGGTAGAGGTTGTCGCCCGTGTCTTTACTCTTTGTTTCAACGAATAATGCCTTCGTTCCGATGAGCGCGCATGGCAGTAGCAGCTCTACGTAATCATTTCTGGCGAGCACAGCGATTCCTTGGTTCTCCATATATGCATCTTCTACCTGACGGTACGCTCGCAAACTGGCCAAACGGCACACCGTATGCTGGCTCTCGGTGTCTATCACCAGGTAGTATGCAAGGACCTTCGCATATGGGAATTCTGATAGGGAGTCCAGCCCAGTCGGGAGCATGTTCCCGAAGCCAGTGTCCGAGATGGAAACGTGGTAGGAGACTCGCTTCTCCGCCCTCGTGTACAAGGAAGACGTGAATTCCTCCAGATTCAGGGACATCCTCAAGTACACAATGATATCGCACGTGCATAATGCCTGTGCGCCCTGCTGCCGGGGGTGCAACATGCCAACCAAATGCTGCAGTTGTGCTAAGCAGCTTGCGAGGACGGGTGCGTCGTGAGCTACGCGCCTGCCGGTACCCATGAAATAGCAAGGAGATGTCTTAGCCTCCGCGGCTGGGTCCACAAGCCCAACCGAGACCGCTGCTTGGCCGGGGTAAAGCTCGTTGGCTAACTCCGGTAGGGAGCGCATTGTTGGATGCAAGCTTACATATGCCTCCAGGGCGAGCTTCTCGCACGTCCCATTCATGATGGCCTCCACAGGCTTGTTCTTGACGTGAGAGTCTTTCACGATTTCTTTCGCCCGCTGAATACCTCGTTCCACCCAGAACTCCATGGCCGCACCCACATCCCCTAGATAGTATTCTTGCCGGAACAGGTGCACCACCGCCAGACGCATGTTGAATGTAAGCATCTTCGCCGGGCCCTTATCTTCCATGATCGCGGCGTGCTCCCACAAATGCTCCTTTGCCACCTCCCGCGCCCGCCGTACCTCCGTCTCCGTGAGGGGGCTATCTGCTGTTACCATCCCTCGCGTGTAATGCAACACCGCCCGCCGCAGGTGTTGTCAGGCAGCCTCCATGACCATGTTCCAATGGACCAGCAGATCGCCAAACACCAAGGTGAGTAGTATACCACGAAATTCAGGAAATCCTCCATGGTCCACATACCTGCCCCCCAACACCCCTCCCCGGGTACGATTTACACAAACTAACACAACAGCACACGCACTCCCCATAACGACAAACACCATTGCGCTTGTTCATGGATAGGTCAGGCACAGCCGCACCCTCACGTACCCTGCACATGTCGCGAGTCATTTCAGATAAGCACAACGTTTGGCGCTCTGTTTGAGCTAATGCCACGAACGAATTGCAACCTCACAAAAACTGTCGCCAAAAAGATAGGGTTGCCAAGTGTGCCTCCATCTTTTCTTCTTTTCGATGGAAGCTTCTCATCGAAAAGCAGAAAAGATGGAGGCACACTTGGCAACCCTATCTTTTTGGCGACAGTTTTCGTCAGGTTGCAATTCGTTCGTGGCATTAGCTCAAACAGAGCGCCAAACGCTGCTATCATCAGTGCGTTTGAGCCTCTTTCTGAAATAATGAGCAGGGAAGACTGAACGTGTACGCACCCAAGTACTTCACCACGCAATGGTACGGGCGGCCTATGTCGTGAGGCGGTTGGATGAGGGCTGCCCGGCTTTGGATCTCATCAACAATCGCTTTCGGCAGAACCAGCCTAGGGTGCGTGTTGTTGCTCAGCTTGCCAAACCAGAGCTTGAGGCACCTCTTTACATTCCCGTACAACACACAATGTGCGAATGGGTGGGCATATGCGTGCATCGGGTCAAAGTACGGAATGCGCTCCAAGGCACCTCGTCCGTGTCTCCCTGTGGCGTGTGCTGGTTCGGCGCCCGATTCTGTGCTCGCCACCATCGAGGCGTGCATCTGCTTAGTGATCATTGCATCGGCATCGTCCGCCCACACCTTCTTTGACCCTTTAGAGTTGGTCCATCCTTGCTGCTCCACTTCCTTGAAATAGCCCCGGAAATACATCCCTCGCCCCCCCGGACCAACAGTTCCCTCAAACAGACTGTACGGATCGGCGCGGTAACTGCTAATTCCCATGAACCTGCCCATCGTTATCCGCATAACGGAGTCGGCATACACCATTCCCAGGATCACGGTCAGCTGGTAAGATTTCTTGAGGAACGCATCGTGCACCACAAAAGCTGCTCCGTCCACTGTCTGACCCTTACTCAGGCTGAGCATCTCGTCTTCGAAGAGCCCCCATACCACCAACGGATTAACAATCTTCTGCCGTGGCCCTTTTGTCATCCATAGGTACTTGTGAAACTTGTCACGGTGCCTCATCTGCATTCGTGCCACCCCCATTCCACCTTCCATTCCTCAAAGATATGCGATAGCATTTGGCTTCAGATTCCTGCAGAGTGCAAGTGGCGTTACCTAAAACAGAGCGCCAAACCCTTGGTTTGGAGATCTCGGTGAAAGTCCGAGATGCCACACATTTACGAGGCGCGCTTCCTCGCACTTTCCCTTCCCCTCTCTTTTCCTTCCCCTCTCCCCTTGCAAGCTTGCTACTGCCACCATAATAAGCTAATAATGCCACAAGCCACAAGCTACGCTGGATACCTGGATTAACCTGTAGCCACTCCACCATCCAGATCCACCATCTTCATACGTACCGAGTAATGAAGGTCTTCGCTTTTGACCACCCCGACACCCATGGAGTAAGACCTGCACTCCACATCCCCGCGCACGCGCTCAGCCAGTTGCATCCGCGGCGGCTGGTTGCACGACATGCTTGTGTATATATGGGGTGTGCAAGATGGTGTGGGGGGGGGTCACCCAACATCTGAGTTGAACACTTGACAGTCATCCGCCCCGGGGGAAATCACCATCACGTGGTGCTCGGCGTATTCCACATAAGGATCACCTCCAACGGGGGTTTCGATCCTAGGAGCGTCCTGTAAGAGAGCGCCCTTAACGGACGCGTGGCGGTTTATGCTTCTCGCCAGTTCCGATGTCCAGAAGTCACACTGTAAGCGCGCGTCTCGGCGGGCACGGGCCTTGCAAAACTCTGGGCATTCCATCCATCTTCGGATGGTATCCTCGATCGGGAAATAATAGAACCACTCCTTCGGGCGCAACTTCTCCCCGTCCGCGGTTTTCACAACCTCAAACCGTCTTCCCTTGCAGCGCTTGACAACGATACCCGCTTCGTCTTTCTCCAGCACCACACCGCACTCCTCCATTGGGTCCCATTTCCTCGGATCTGGCTCTCGGGGGAAATGTCGGCACCACCGCGGGCATACATGAACCGCATATGCCATGTGATCTTCTACTTGCATGTAAGTCCGCATCCTATATAGGGTGCTTGGCAAGCGACATCGGGTAGGCCCACCCATCAGCATGAGCAGGACCTTCAGAAATCTGTCAAAAGCTGGCCGTGACCAGCCTTGGTCCATTCGCAACTGCATGAAGTAGTAGACCGCCTCACCAACGGTTATATCATTATCCGGATTGTCAATAAACAGCGGTTCACCTGGGCGGATGTCCCATTGCAGGTTCTCCGGCGGAGGCATGTCCACTACATTTTCTTCCTCAGGCATGTCCACGTCCTGCCCTTCCTCGGCCGTGCGCAAGAGTTCATCCATGAGACCTGCCTCCGTGGCCGTGCGCTCGTCCCACATGTCGTAGTCTGTTGGCCACGCCTGGTCGCAACCGTGGGCATGGAAGGCCTGCTTTATCAAACCGTGCGTACGAACCCCATACCGCATTGTTAGTTCTTTATACACCCGTTGTGGGCTGGCAATACACTTAGCACACAAGAATGTTGCTGTCGTACGTACCTGGACAAATATGTTTTCGTTATACTCGGTGGCATCACTTTCCAGACGTAGCTGCCCCAATAGCCGTGCGGTCTCCGCGTCGTCAGGTCCCTCCTCGTCTGAGAAGCCATCGGCACTTGCTTTAAGAAGGTCAGGCACCTCCTCTAGGTCGAACGACATATTCTCTGGTACCGCGCTGTCATGTGAGGTCTGGTTCTCCGTTAATTGCTCGTCGGGGCCGTACAGTTCCCCAGGCATGCGCATGGCCCCAATACTGGCCGGCCACGTAGGTAGCTTCGTCACACGCCATCTCGAAGTAACATTGCCACTTGCCGCGTTTATTGTCTTCGCCACCTTGGTGAGGCGGTCATGCTCCGCCGGAAGGCATGGCCCTCGTCCTGCAGGGAGCGCTCCGTCTCGTCGACGGAGGAGTGATCGCAGACTAGTGCGGGTGCCCTTGGACTCCGATGCAATGTCCATCACGTCAGATAGGCTAAGGCCGTACGTTGCATAAAGATCCTGCAAAAATACGACGATTGTTAGTATTCCACCATGGTTGTTGGCAAACAAAGGTTGCACGCGCTGCCTCCCCCCCCCTCATCCCCACCCCGTGAACACTTGGCCAACAGGAGGACGATAGGCGCACCCGCAGCAATCATGTCGGCGAGGGAAGCTTTCAACCCGTGAGGCAAGTTGCGACAGGCAGTTGGAGCATGTACTTTGCGGGTTCTCAATATTAAAAATATTTGCATGTTTACGATGTCTAAGGGGCTGCGCCACGCCCTTCCCTAGCGCACTCCCTAGTGCGTATTGCATGTGCCCCACGTCTGCTCTCACACGACTGCCGTGTGGGTTCTATGAGTGATCGGCGTCCGCTATTTCCGTACTACGTCTCGGCGATTTATCAACACTACACCCGTTCCCAGAACGACGTGGTGCGCAGATGCTTCGGCCGCGCGTCCCCAAAGCCGCCTCGGTACTCGTCGGTTGTAAGTTCTCGGTTGTCACCGGAGCGATTTTTCCACCACACTCGGTAGTCCTCCGTGACGTATAGCTCTGGGACGCGAACCAGATTCATTTGCACCAGCTCGTCCCAGTCAAAAGTCTCCACGGAGAAGTCGTCGTGGAAAACAGAGTAATCGAAGGCTCCGACGGGATCCTCCGGTCGGTCTTCCCACGCTTTCACGCCGATGCAATGGCACCGCATCACGGGGGGGTGCCCCAGCGCGCGCCACGCTGCAGGCGTGTCATGCTCGAAGCAATCCATGCCAACGAAGATCTCCAGGTCGCGCACTGTGCCATTTAAGTCATGAACATCCGCAGGGTATATTTCCCCGTAGTCCGCATGCGAGAAGTCCTCCAGCAGGAACTCCCCCGCCTGTGTATTCTGATTCACGTGGAGCTTCTTCTGGTCCCGAGAGGACATCCCGGTGCGCACAAGGTGGGCCTTCCGTCCGACGGGGCAGATTTTGCTCATGTGCTTGTTGCCCTGTACACGCGCAGGCGCCGGTGGTTCCGCCATGCTCTTGGAGGAGCGCGCCGTTCGCGGAACGCCACGCCTTTGCACTGAAGATACCTTCTTCCAGGTGGCTTTAAAGGCAGCCTGAAGCGCCTCGGACGAATCCTTGTGTTTTATCAGGTCGGCCGTCCAGCGCTTGTCCAGCGTCTCACGGGCCTGTTTCTCGTAGTGGTTGGCATGCTTGACAGGCAGAAGATTGAATCCAGGCATATGTACCGTAAAGAACACGGCCTTTGCAGTCATATTCACGCGCTTCCCCGTTTCCTTGTGCACTCGGGCGACATGCGCGACGAGGGTGGCGATGTCCAGCTGCTCTACTTGTGGAAGCAGGTCTTGCAGCAGGCGTTGCAGGCCCTCAAGGGCGCTTTCCTCCCCGAAGAACAGCTGGCTTAGCTTGCGCCTCTTGACTGCGAGCCATACAATATCACGTCACCAACTACCCACAGGGCCCGGCTAGTCAAATCGACAACAAAGACTGCACGCACGGGCCGACTTACATGCTATATTGTTCTCCACCTGCAGCTCGTACGCGTTCTTTAGCCGAGGGCTGGTACGCACAGGTAATCGAAGGCACTCTGGAACTGCAAACCAGTCAACATCACGTCACCACCTACACACGGTGCCAGGCTAGTCAAACCGACAACGGAAACTGGTCCCAGGGGCCGACTTACTTGCTATATTGTTCTCCACCTGCAGGTCATTCGCGTTCTCATGCTGCGTGTTTAGCCGAGGGCTGGTACGCACAGGTGCCGAGTCGCTCCCTGGAACGTCTTCTGGGGCTGCTTGTGAAGCCACGGATTGCTCCCCGTTGATTCGTTGGCCTGTTGCGCGCGCGGCACGTCGGAGCCTCGTGCGCTGGAATCTAGCGCTGGTTCGCGGAGTCATCTCTGCCCCGGGCGCCTGTGCGCCGGACACTGCTGCCCCCCCCATGCAGATGTGCACCCCCCGGTTCTCCTGCCGCATCAGCCACCGTTGGCGTGCCGCACTGCGTGGTAGGGCTTGTTGGCGGGGTCGACACCTCCGTCCTCGGTGCCATGGGCTCCGCCCGCGCCCCACCTGCCGCAATGGGGAGGGGGTGACTGGTAAGCGCTTCAGCGCGTGTCAGTGGAATCACGAGATGGGGCCTCTTCGACGCCAGCGCCTGAAGGTTGAAGTTTTTGCACGCTGCCAAATCATCCGCTTGAAACCGAGCCAGCGTCATTCCCTTTTGCTGCATTATGCCGGCCCGGCGATTGTATAAACGAGCGTTCACTTTTCTCGTCGCCTCTCTCTGCGTCAGCATGGGGTAAATGGTGGTGACCTTCTCCACGATCATCGCATGCCGTTGCTTCGCTGGGGGGTCCCGCTTGAACGCCTTGCTGAGGTGTATTATGAGTCCGGCCTGGATATCGAAGCCTGGTGGAGAAGCCATGATGTAGGTTTCAATATCGCATTGAACCTCGGAGGCCTTCCTGGTTCTCGTGACCTTTGCCTTTTCCTGCACATTCCCCGGACAGCACACACCACATACCAACCACATAACTAACATAACAACCATACCAACATATCAACAAACATATCAACCAACATATCAACCACATAACTACATCAAAACCGCATAACAAACTGGGCTTAACACCCCCCTCCCTTCGGTTTGCGCACGCGCCCGCTAGGCTCTCCAAACAGGTGGTCCGCCACTCGAGGCGGAAAGGCGGTTACAAAGGAACGCAATACTTGTTTATTTACATTTACGTATAGTTTACATCTAGGGGGCTGCGCCACGCCCTTCCCTAGCGCACTCGCTCCTATCGATGCAGACTGCTTATTTCTGACATTGCTCTACTGCTTAGATGAGTTTGCCACGCTGCTTTGCAACATCACTCTACCGCTGCGATGGGAGCTGCTCGACTCCAACTCGCTACTATCGATGCAGACTGCTTATTTCTGACATTGCTCTACTGCTTAGATGAGTTTGCCACGCTGCTTTGCAACATCACTCTACCGCTGCGATGGGAGCTGCTCGACTCCAACTCTGAACAGCAGCGCCTCTTGCCTGCACATGACAACAACCAGTATATTAGGATTTGTAAGGTTTTGTATACAAGGACACGCGCACGCCACTCCTAACCCACCGGCTGTAATCCATCACGCAGATGTCGATTGCAGAAAGCGATTGTTGATGAGATCCAAAGCAGTACCTGATTAGTTAGTCTTGAACGGCTTCTTCGATTTCTTCCCTGGCGCACCATCGGTCCGCGTCACGCGTTTTCCCTTGCGCAATCTCTCCATTTCAGCTTTTTCCTTTCCCGCCGCTTCCTCCGTGAGGATCCGCATGAAGTGGCCAGGGTAAGTTACCCATGTCTGGTCATCTGCCGGAAGCTTGGGGTCGTATAACGGAACCTCCAGCATGTGCAGGATCCGGATGGGTTCGTTGCTCGTCAGTGGTTCTTCAGGGGGCGGGCAGAAGTACTGCATACTGAAGGGCGCATATTGGCCGTATATCGCGTTGTCACAGTCGGGCATGATGAGATTCTTGTGATTGACGCCTGGTGGCCACTTCCGGCGCAACACTTCCTCTCGAGTGGGGAATATCCGGTACACCTGCAGAACCCGTTTGGCCATGCTCGCCAGGACCAGGAACGAATGCTCGTCACTGTGCGCCTTCCCTTCATGCAGATCACTGATGAATTCGGGATCGTTCAGCCACTCCGGGCGGCGGCCAGATCCATCGCTCCAGGTGGGGTTTGTGTTAATATACTCAACTAAAGCCTCCCGCAGCTTGACTGTAAAGAACTTCACGCCGCTCCATTGCACTTGGTGACAGGGTCGTCCATCCGCACATGTGATGTACGGAGCAACCACGGAAAGCCAGCAATCACCGTCAAACGGGACATCCCTTAACGTTAGCCCAGCGGATGCCAGGTATTCCTCGAGGGCGTCGTCGGTTGCAAAGCCCTGCTGTTGCGCTGGTTGTACATGGGTTAGCTGCATTCTGGCGTCCAGAACACCCGGCTCAGCGATCACGTGCGGGCCGTCGGTCTGAAGTTGCTTGACCTCCGTGAAAAAAATCAGTCGACCTTCCTCGCCTGGCGCGTCACACGCAAAATCTAGCATCAATCGCATGTCCGCAGTCCGTACATGGTGCACCCGTCCATCATTGCCATACACCAAGGTGCCCTCCGTCAGGCCTTGGGGGCAGGGCGGAGCTGCCCCGACGACGCGTGCTTCCGGGGCCGGTGTGGCCGCGGGAGCAGCCATTGGTGCAGCAGCACTGGTCGCCGGTTGGCCCTCCAATCCGCATTCCATGGCTGCCAGCGTCTTCCTAGGGCGACATGTTTTCCTGCCGGAAGTTGCCACGTGCGATGGCACGGTGGGAGGTGCTGTAGTGGCGGGCATAGGTGCACTCCTCGCCTTAGTGTTACGCGCAGCCAGCCCAAGGCAAGGTGGGACTGCCTGCAATGAGGCCACGTTCCGATGCCAGCCAGGGGTATCCTTTGGGGACAGGTGGCAACTGCACCGACACGCGAACGTGGGCCGTGAACAATTCCAGTTGTGGGTGATGACGGAAGCCACAAGCTTCGCCAATTCCATGCCGGGAAAGCTAAGCTGGTGTAAGAGTTCACTGGTTAGGTAACCGTTGGCGTCGAACATAGGCTGCCTGACGGGTGTCGTCCGCCGTCTTCGCTCCGCCGCCTTCCGCTTTCTATCCGCCTGCCGCCGGAGGTGGGCAGCTGGAGACCGCTTGCCTGAATATGGCTTCTTGGGCTGCTTCTTAGGCTGCTCACCACCGCCAACAGCTGGTGTGTGGCCAAGCAGCACCGCATGCTCGTCAGCGCGAGCAGCAGCCGGAGCTGCTGCTCCTTCATCCGTCGCCACCATGCTGGGTTTGGCTGCAGTTCGATGTACAGACACGCAAAGCGCCTTGATCACTGACTGCATCGTGGGGCAAGACACTTGCATCTTCTGGAAGAGCGGGTGTTCATGGAACCCCTGCACCGTTGACGCTTGCACAACAACCTGCCCCTCCCCATACTGCAGGGGGGGTCCCGCGCATTGCTCCGGGCTTGGTGCCTCTGCCGGAGGCAGGTTCCATTTCACATCCCCGAGGGAGGCGCGCTCTTCCGGTGAGAGGTCGGCACTCGGACCGAAGGCGAGCAGAATCTGGCGCGCACCCATGGCCACGTCTGCAAAGTTGACAACCGCGCGCGCACGTGCCTCCGCCGGTTCCAGCGCCTGAAAGTCCTGCAACGTGGCGGCATATCCCCGGTGCCTCTCGTGGACCATTAGCGGTGGCCTTATTCCCCTCTCATTCCGGAAGTCAAAGCACTTGCCGCACATCACGTGCCCCACTTGCGTCAGATCTGTACCCTCGTGAAGGGGGTGTATGCAAGCCTTACAGGCGTGCACCCTTGGCAGGAGATCGTACCCGCCCTTGAACTGGATGGCATCACCGCATGCTATGCACACCATTCGTATAGGCATGCCGTACATCTCCGTGAACCCGTGTGAGGCGATGTGCACCGCGTTGTCCAGGTCGATGACACCCTTCTCCAGGTACGAGAACGCATGGTACACGCAAAGGGACAGGGACCTCTGCCTGAATAATCCTTCCAGCCCAGGCACGGCCTGACCAGGGCACTTTCCCTGGTGTGCGGTGAGCGTGGCCGGCCACACGGTCATCCAACCGGGCCCTCCTCCCACGCGCGCCTGCTGGAAAGGGGAGGCGGTGGGGAAGCCCTGGAAAGCCGCGGGCAGCTGCATGACACCATCCTCGTTCTCCGGCCAGTACTTCGTCTCAACCGTTTCAGGCAAGACCTCAGTGTAACCCTGCTCATCCAGGCACATCAGGGCGGAGTAGGTACGGATTCCAGCCTCACCATACACCCGTTCCAGCCCAAGCAGTTCCTCCATGGAATGCGCATGAACGTCCGTGTGCTTGACCTGACTGGGGCTGTCAATGCAACGACCGAGTACAGCAGGCGCCGGCAGGAATACTTTTGTGTCCGGCGTCCTCTCCCCCAAATGGCGATAGATACAGTCTCCCCGCCGCACCATCTCATCTCGCATGTACCACCACACTATACGAAACACTCGCTGCGGTTGGCCGCCATGCGCGTCACCAGCCTCCCATAGGCAATAGACCTGCGCCCGGCCGTGCGGGGATATCAACGGTGGGGTTTTATACTTCGCCACCGCACTCGAAAACAGTCCACCCACCACGAAGAACGGTAGTAGACTTTCCGAAATCGGATTCAGCGTCTCCTCATATTCGTGACGAACCAGTTCCTGGGTGCTAACGGCCAAATCCCACCAGGCACGAAGCCGAACACAGAAATCCTGGAGGTCCTCCACCCCCATCCTCATGAACTCCGGGGTCAGGGGGGGCTCGCCGAAAGCTTCGCGTGCAAGCTTCCAACTTTTGGTGTTGATCGTAATGTTACCGTGCAGCTTTTTCCGGAGCTCGGTAATAGTCAAGCCCGTTTCATTTAATTGCCGGTTACTCCCCCTAGGGAGGGGCTCGTCAGGAGGTAATGCGCGCTGCGCCTTCCGAAGCGTCTCTTCCTCGCTGCTGTATTCCTCAAGTAACCGCAACAATCTACACAGCTCCTTGCTGATCCAATCAATCCATTCCAGGATGACCTTTATGTCTGCCAACTGGGCCGTGTAGACGGCGAGCGCCGCTCCTCCTCGGAACTCCCTGATGGCATTCAACTGCTCGTCATCTGCCGAACATCCCGCACTGATGTGGTAATCCAACAGGACGTCTACGTTCGCCGGATACTTTTGGGTGTGCACGGAATGGGCGTCCGCTCCCGGGAACAATCTTAGCCATGGCTTGTCCCCGTACTCCTGCCCCCCCTGGCCCACACAACCCCCCTGTACTGTAAGGTCGCGTATTAGAGGAGCTGTCCTCACACCGCACCGAACATGGGCATAGGTTGCAATACACTTATTCATTATGGACAATACTCGTATTCATTATAAAAACATATTATTCACATGTACATATTCAACTTTTATTCACATTGGTCTTAATCAATGATTACGGTTCGCTCGGTTTGCCTACTTCTTCAGCTTTACTCTACTACATTCCTGTCGATGGCACGACTTCCAGTGCATTTGCGCACAACCATGGGAACAATACACTGCTTGGTGACAGCCACCACACCGCTTCGCCCCTTGTTTACCACAATTCATGCAAAGACACTGGTGTGCTGACACCGAGCACTTCCCAAACCGATCCTTGTTTGCCTCGCGAACAGCGGCTGTTGTCAAGCACGCGGTCCAGCCGTTGGGGAGCTTCACTGGTGAATTGAAGTCTGTTGTGCCCAATGACAATGTGGACAACCCAATCTCCTGGTAACACCCCAAACGGTCGCGTGTCAGAGGAGCTGTCCTCACACCGCACCATAGATATTCCGTGTGCCCTACCCACATGCGCCCACGGTCAACCGCACCAACCAGAAACAACCACATAATTCACACCGGCCACACCCCCTTCTTATGGTCGCGTGTCAGAGGAGCTGTCCTCACACCGCACCATATATATTCGATTTGCCCAACCCAC
This sequence comes from Cymbomonas tetramitiformis, assembly GCA_001247695.2. Taxonomy (NCBI): domain Eukaryota; kingdom Viridiplantae; phylum Chlorophyta; class Pyramimonadophyceae; order Pyramimonadales; family Pyramimonadaceae; genus Cymbomonas; species Cymbomonas tetramitiformis. Next base: position 23,030 of record LGRX02004237.1, read on the forward strand.
ATGCGCCCACGGTCTGCCGCACCGACCCAAAACAAACACATACATCCTACCGGCCACACCCCCTTATTATGGTCGCGTGTCAGAGGAGCTGTCCTCACACCGCACCATACATATTCGGTGTGCCCTACCCACATGCGTCCACGGTCCACCGCACCGAACCGAAACAGCCACATACATCCTACCGACCGGCCACACCCCCTTATTATGGTCGCGTGTCAGAATAGGTGTCCTCGCACAGCACCATATACATTGCGTGTGCCCAACCCACATGCGCCCACGGTCCACCGCACCGACCCGAAACAGCCTCTTACATCCTACCGGCCACACCCCCTTCTTATGGTCGCGTGTCAGAGGAGCTGTCCTCACACCGCACCATACATATTCAGTGTGCCCTGTACGCGCATAGCACCACCTGAGAGACGACATACGCTCATTCAACAAGACGTTCTAAAATTTATTTCAAAAGTTGCTTACATCTAGGGGGCTGCGCCACGCCCTTCCCTAGCGCACTCGCTACTATCCATGCAGACTGCTTATTTTGGGCATTGGTACACCGCTTAGATGAGTTCACCGCAGACCACCACTATCTTAGCCACTATCGGGGTTCACAGTTCACATTGTCCCACTGCTGACACGAGGTCGCGAAGCTCGGGTATCTGATGCAAAAAACGGCCCAATATACCCCCGCGTGATCATACGGGCAGCGCAGCGTACGCTCAAAGTCTTGAACACATAACCGCCATATTCCCATAGCCCCGCCATATTCCTCCATTCCGACACAGCGATGGCCTTGCATTCGTGTCGGTGTGTCCGCTGCCAGTCTCCGCGCTGACACTCAGGTGAACAGTACACACGCAAAAGGCACCCTCCGCATTGACGGACGCCTTTCCCAATCAGGACACGGCGACATACGGAACAAGGCTCTTGTCTCTTCGGCAGGGATCTCGGGGGAATCGGTTGACAGTATTCCGCAAAGTGCGCATGGATGTAGATTATTGTTCTCCAACACTCGTGGCCGTGGGAGCACTGGCGCGGAAAACTGGTGGATTCGCTTTGCCCGCGGTTTTGAAAAGATGAAGCGTAGATACCTTCCGCTGCACGTATGCATACCACACGATTGGCATAGTCAGGTCTGCCGTATTTGGGAATTTTTTTAGTGGTACGCATCTGCCGAAATATGCACTCCGGCGCGAACTGTGATACATTGTATCCAGTGCATTTTATGAGAGGTTCGATGGGATTCTCAGGACACCATGCCTCCACCATGATATCTCCACGCGCAGGATCCCCTGTCGCAGCATACTTGTCTTGCACATACACGAACGCCATCCACGTCTCGCCCGGCCGGCCAGTGGTCACCCAGCTTTTCCTCCACCATCCGCGACGCAACTGACCTTCCACGACAACATTGCCTGATTGGAGCGACTCCACCCGCCATTGGACGACACGGTGGAACATGGTTCGCACGGCGGTAACCACCAGCGCCAAGAAAAGGGCACGCGAAGAAAACGGTCGTGGATCATAGCGCAGTTCCGGGCACTTTAGCGAACCGAACATCGCACATGCATCGCTTTCGGGCTCCCATTGCCTTTGTGCAGTTTCCGGCACATCCAGGAGAAACATCTCTGCATTCCCTTGGGGACGTGCACCCTCCAACAGCGAGCCCCATGATGCATCCGGGCCGTACAGGCAATGCCCGTGAAACTTGAACTCAAAGGAGTACGATTCGGCTCCCTCCACATTTTGACGCATGCGGCGGACATAGCAGAACGCCCGACATCGGTACCGCAAAAATTCAGTCATGTCCACCCAAGAGTCAAGCGTCATGTACGCATTCGCACACGCGGATCGCAGCGGTTCGTGACCCAGACCGGTTAACGTGCCTGCAACCTAAAACACCGCACAATCGATTTTCAATACACTTTAATGCCAAAAGTATTACTCATCTGGAAGTTTTAGGTGCCTCCATAATGTACCGTTAATAATTGGAGCAATTAACGGACAAGTGGTGCGCGCTCACGTGAGGTCTACAAGTGTACCGGCGGGCACGGGCGGAATCCACTCAACGACAATGCCGTACCCTTGCAAATCGTCAAGCCTATACAGGCAGCACGGACTACCCCTTCGCCTAAATAGGTCTACATGAGTCCCGCCGCGCGAAAGTCTCAACACTAGAACCGTGCTGTGAACTCGTGCCGCATAAACCGTCAGGGTGTAGTTCACCAAATAACCCCAGTGACACCGGTGTTCGTCACACAAATAATTTTTTTGTTGAGGAGTAATGCCCGCCTGGGTTGAACACCAACCCACAGAGTTGGCCATCTTGGCCACTGTTCCCTGCAAGGCCTGCGCACGGTACTTGCCGCTAGTTGCCGCAGCCAGAGACCAAATGAAACACTTGCCATCGCCAGGGACGCGTACAATATGCCATGTTCGGAGACAGCGCCCCTACAAAAACACGCAAGCAGTCATGACCAGGGAGGTTCACGGTGTTCACGTGCGCAGTGCAGGCATCCGTGACCAACAGGCAGGACAGGTGCGTTGCAATACAAGTATCAATCACGGAAAGCATCACGATCAAAGCACTGCACCGTATTTCGCGAGTACAAACAATACACCAATTCCCAAAGAAGCTCATTTTGGCTTTACACATAAAAAGTGTATAGAAATTGTATTACATATCTTGTTCTCCCTCACTATTCAAGAGTGTTATTAGCTGTTGCCAATGAGCTGTTGCCTCGTTATTAACACTATCACTATTCCATGTTGTCATAAAAGCTAGATGATCCTCAATGGTCCACCTCCACGGTGCCGGCGGTTTGCGGGCCGTGCACTCCATCCTATGCCCAAACGGCGCTCTCCAATGCGCACGCTGACAGACTATGTCGCAATAGCGTACTTGCCGGCATGGGCACCGCCTCCTGGTTCCACGAGGCAGCCTGGTCTTGCACAATGAGCATCGGCCAATCCGAAGTGCGGTGGCACGCCAAGCTGAGAACGCCGCACACTTGGCGTTCACTGCATCCACTTGAACGCCAAGCTCCGCGTAGGTCAAGAGACGGCTGACAGGAAGGAGAGGGGAGTCTTCTGAAATGGAGGGGGCATCTGTAAGGTCTCGGTGAAGCTGCGTCCCAAAAAACGATTGGAAGACGTTGGTGAAGTGTAACCGAGGGTGACCCCACGGACCGTGAACAAGCACAACCTCCCCCCACCAACCATGGCAACCGCTGCCGTCGAGGGGCGTGGCATATACACGAAGTCGCAGCAGGCCCCGTAGGCCGTAGGGATGTCCCAATTGGGGCACAGACCAGCCGCTCCGCGGCCACCCTGCAAACTCGAAAAAGTTGGCGGAGGGGGTCAGCGGACACTCCCCGGCCTTCACGAATATAGCGTGATGAAGATGTTGATCACCAAAGACGTCCAGCAGCAAGCTTTGCGCGTGCAACGCAAAGGAGTCCGCCGAGCTCTCAGGCCATAACCCACCAGCAAGACGGCGTTGCTCAAGCGTCCAGATTTTCAATAGAGACCACCGCTCCAAGCCAACCTGGCTGCAATACGCGTGACGAGGTGTGGATGTTACCTGCAGCAAAAGGCATGGTACGTAGGTTTTCAGAAGTAAAAAAACCAACCATCTCCATCCAACTGGCTGGATCGCTGTGATTTATCGCATGCCAGGAAGGCAGCTTTGCAGCCGCAATGCAGGCATCAGGCGGGAACATATGAACATCATCCAATACCCTATACGAGGACATCGGCGACGAACCTACCTCTTAGGTTAGCATCCAATGGCGCTTATTGGTTTCCCAGACATCACTAACTTGCCATCGGTAGCCGCCTCGGAGGCCACAAAAAGACGGGCAAGGCTAGCGGCGGATGGCCGTTTCGCGGGCTCGCGGTGCACGCAGTCCATAACTGGGTTCCAGATTGCACGGCTGACATAGGTATTGCTCGACCGCTTCCCCAGGATGTCATGCACAGTCGCGCTGGTGGCATCATCATTAACTCTCTTAAGGGCGTCACGTGAATCTCGAATCAAGATGCGCACGAGGATCGGGGCAATCGCCCACATGTCGGTTGCAGGTGTCGGTCCTCCATTACTGTACTCCGGCGCATACACGGATCCAGGCTTCTGATGTGCATCGTCAGGCGTTCCGGAGGTCCATCGGTGCCTTCGGTAGTGGTCTTCAGGCAGCCCTTCCCTATGCTGCCGCCTTGATAGCCCGAAGTCGATGATGACCAAGCTGTCGGGCCTCGTCGGGGAAAGCACCATGTTTGTTGCCCGGACGTCCCCGTGGGAGATACCGGCTTTATGCAGCGCAGCAAAGCCTGTCAAGATTCTGGCGCACAGGTCTCTCTTGAAGGTCATGGTAACAGCCACGGGCGGTTGTGCCAGGAAGGCGTCCAGGGAGATGCCGTGGTCCATGGAAAGTAAGAACGGTGCACATGCGGGACGTTCTCGTTCGCCAAGCTGCCGCAAACCGAAGTGGAGTATGGGCGACACGTACTGCGGAGCTGAATTCGCGGCGAGGGTCGTCATGTATAGTTCCCGAGCAAACTCGGAAAAGCGGGTTGACGCGCTTGGCCAGTGCTTTAGACTGAACTCTTTGTACACCAAAGGAACTGTGCCGTTGAGGGTGCAACCGACTCTGGTTGACGCGAAACCGCCGTCGCACTTTTTCGCCGGACCTAAAGGATTTGAGAACGTGACCATATTGTAGGAGACTTCACCCAAGTTGCAGTTCTGCGCCAGAGTGCGCGCGACATCCGGGCCGTAACGCCAGGCGGTTGTGCGTGGGTCTCGTGAGCTGGGACGACTGTTCACGGACGTGAGCTGGGAGTAGTACTCCGAGCAACCACCCACGAATATGGGAAGCGGTGCTTGTGGAAGGGGTTTCTTCTCCTCGACAGAAGCTTCAAGTGCACTATTTGCCCTTTCCAACTTCACTAGTTTTTTCTTAAGACGCTTGGACTTGTTGTTACGGCTGCGGGTTTTGCGTTTCTTGGTCTTGCAAAAGGTGCAGCAACCGCCCTCCTCTATCAGACCTAGTATTATATTTAATGATGTTACACACATACGACACGCCACAACCCACATGCGCCCACGGTCCGCCGTACCGGCCCGAAACAACCACATAACTCCTACCGGCCACACCCCCTGAATATGGTCGCGTGTCAGAGGAGCTGTCCTCACACCACACCAAATATATCCCGTGTGCCCTACCCACATGCGCCCACGGTCCACCGCACCAACTCGACACAACCACATACATCCTACCGGTCACACCCCCTTGTTATGGTCGCGTGTCAGAGGAGTTGTCCTCACACCGCACCATAGATATTCGGTGTGCCCAACCCACATGCGCCCACGGTCCACCGCACCGACCCGAAACAAACACATACATCCTACCGGCCACACCCCCTTGTTATGGTCGCGTGTCAGAGGATTTGTCCTCACACCGCACCATAGATATTCGGTGTGCCCAACCCACATGCGCCCACGGTCCACCGCACCGACCCAAAACACACACACATACATCCTACCGGCCACACCCCCTTGTTATGGTCGCGTGTCAGAGGATTTGTCCTCACACCGCACCATAGATATTCGGTGTGCCCAACCCACATGCGCCCACGGTCCACCGCACCGACCCGAAACAAACACATACATCCTACCGGCCACACCCCCTTAATATGGTCGCGTGCCAGAGGAGCTGTCCTCACACCGCACCATAGATATTCGGTGTGCCCAACCCAAATGCGCCCACGGTCCACCGCACCGACCCAAAACAAACACACCCATCAACATCCTACCGGCCACACCCCCTTGTTATGGTCGCGTGTCGGAGGATTTGTCCTCACACCGCACCATAGATATTCGGTGTGCCCAACCCACATGCGCCCACGGTCCACCGCACCGACCCGAAACAAACGCATACATCCTACCGGCCACACCCCCTTAATATGGTCGCGTGTCAGAGGAGCTGTCCTCACACCGCACCATATATATACGATTTGCCCAACCCACATGCGCCCACGGTCTGCCGCACCCACCCAAAACAAACACATACACCCTACCGGCCACACCCCCTTAATATGGTCGCGTGTCAGAGGAGTTGTCCTCACACCGCACCATACGTATTCAATGTGCCCTACCCATTTACGCCCACGGTCTGCCGCACCAACCCGAAACAACCTCAAAAATTCCAGCTACCACACCCCGTTTCAACCGAGCCACGGGTCCGGGGGCGCGCCTCGAGCCTTGAATAACAAGGACACGCGCACGCCTCTCCTAACCCACCGGCTGGGATCCTCACCTACCCCGACCGAAAATGCAATGTAGCCACGGGTACAGGGGGCGCGCAGCGAGCCTTGAATCAGGCCACGCGCACGCCGCTCCCGACCCACCGGCACATCATCGGGGAAAAGAAAAACAACCATTTGTCATGTAACCTTACCGGCCGGTCGAAGCAGTACCCTCCCGAGCTGACCACCATGCAGACACCAACACAAGTGGAACACGCTTGTTGTACGCACGTCTCTTTTTAAGCAACCTCTGACGGCGGAACGTGTGACATAAATTAGGTTCAAGATATGCAAACGGTTTCAGGAAACGCAGAAAACTCACCGGCGGTTCTGCAGGCTCTTCAGGCGCGCCGCCTTCTTCACCCGCGGGCGCCTCGTTGACGTCCTTATTGAGGTCCAACGCGGCTGCTGCACCGGCTTGGCCAGCTTGGCCCACAACCTGCACACCCGATAACCCGACTGTGTGGGGGGAAAAACAAACGCAAAACGTCGGTCTAAGACCATGCTGTTTCACAAAATTTAAACTGAAGCTCGCACCGGTGGATCTCCCCCGTTCCCGCCGTTGGAGCGTCCCGCCGCAGCAAGGAGTCTTGCTGCGCGATTGCTACCAGACGTACGTGCGGGAGGAGAAGACGCCATGTTTATTATATATTCAAACTTCAAAATTTCTACTAGGGCGGAAAGGGAAGGTGGTCAAAAAACCTTCTCTTTCGAAAGAACGAATAAGCCCCGCCCGCCGCAGTTTAAACCCTCGCCTGATTTGAAATCGAGTGTTCCAAGTATTTATTATTTTACAGTATATATGTCACATGCGTGGGTATGATGACGATCGCGATTTTGATTGGACTACACCACTTACAGGCTTTCCCCATTCACGACATTCCCTGACATATTTATAGTGCACGCGAGCCTTCGCGAATCAGGTTGCCACAAACTTTTATACCTCGACTGATTCAGTGTGTATAATTACTCATCGTCGACTGCCAGACAAATCTTTGGCCTTTTACAAACCCAGCCTCTTCGAGTCATATCTCCTAGCATCGCGCCAGTCATTCTGGGGCTCTCGCGTGAACCCTGGGGCATCCTGAAGCGGGCTTGGTGACATTCCTATGTCATCGGGTGTATAATTCTACCGATTTATACCGACTTAAGCAAACTTAAGCAAACTTAAGCAAACTTAAGAAAACTTAAGCAAACTTAAGCAAACTTAAGCAAAAACCTTGTTCTAGTGCAGGGGCTCTACTTCGCAGCATGCTGAATACTACCTCCTTTTGCGTGTGCGGACGTTGCGTAAGGGAGCGTTTCCCGGAAAAGAGATGAGCACGGGAAAACATGCGGTCTGTAGATTCTTAGAACTCCGATGGCCCCTGAGATTTTATTTGAAGTTCATCACAATATAAAACTTTTGTCAGTTGGGATTTTCCTGTCTCTTGTTCTTTTGCATGAACCGCTGCGTGGCGTGCGGCCAGATAAACCTTTCCGTCCCGAACGTCGTGCGAAGGATTTCAGGGTAAACGTGCAACCCCGTTCTCGCTTGAACTCCGTTTGAGCTGAAAGTTTGTCAGTGCATTTTTCTAGTTGAAATATAAAAATTCTGAAAGCGCTGTGCGGGTGTGTTTGCCAGCGTGGCACGTATTCTGTCGTCAGGTGTATGCAGCAGCGCATTTCTTGTCATCAGGGCTGCGGCTTTTTATTCGTTGTCTCAACGGCTTCATTGACGGCATGGTAAGTTTGGACACCTTTTAAATGCCTTTAGAATTCAGACTTCAGGTTTATGCTCGCGTTGACACCCGTGTGACGTGTTTATCGCAGTTTTTTTTTTCATGAGTTTCCACTGAAATTTAAGGTGACAGCGAAGGATCCGAAAAAGGGCCTTCTTGCCCGAACGAACCTCGGTCAACGGTCCTCGATTTCTTTTCCTTATCTAGTTGCATCATACTATTTTCGTTAAACTCGTTGACGTAGCCTTTAGGTACGGCAGTCTGGGTGGGATGTCCTCCCTCTCCAGCTCGGCTTTGACTCCCGACCGTATCCCTGCGTGCGCCGAATTGATGCTCACGTGTTGACGGTCAGCACGTGGTCATCAATTCAGCGCACGCAGATGAAAGAGCCACTGATCAAACAGACCTCCCACTTTCTTTTACTTGTTTTTTATGCGGCGCTTGTATGAAACCGTTTCGCCAGCTCACAGGTACGAGCTAAATTATCTGCTGGCTGGCTCACGGATGCTCGCGGCGGGGGCCTCGGTCAAGCTGAGAAGCGAGTGCTCTTCCATGCTCACACAGTCGAAACAAAATGCATGCAGCATTGTTTTGGTATGGTAGTCTGGGTGGGTTCGCCTCCCTCTCCAGCTCGGGTTAGATTCCCGACCGTACCGCTGCACTGACTTGATGCTCACGTGAGCACGTGAGCATCAAGTCAGTGCATAGGGTTAGGAATCGTCGGGACAGCAGTTAGCCAAGTTGTTATTCCTGGCTTGTGAGGGTTTTTAGTTCGATAGGGAACACGAGCCCAATGGAAGGGCGACACGGGTGCATTATTCATGCAAGCATCACGGAACAGGGTTTCTCGAACCTGGATAGAAGCATACATAGTGAGAAGTGCATTTATCGATGAATAGAAACTTAGGTCAAGATACAATCGTCATCTGTGCTGTTTCAATACTTTATTTGCAACAGTCTCAAGTAGAGTGTTTGTGTCGTGAAGCTTCGTATGTGATGCTCACTTTTAGGGTTCCTGACTTGTGGCACAGTGAACAACATCTGGTTACGCGCATGCTTGCAAGCATACACTTTATTCAGTTTTTCTCATCGACCTTGCCTATAACGCTATAAGTTATATATTACACAACTCTGACTATTCTAAGCCTATGTGCAGTGCTTTCTTGCGTGTGTAACGATATAGCTAAAGGATATGCGTGTATTACTATATACTACGATAACCCTGGTTGTGTTCCTATGATAGATGTAAAGATTTGCTCAAATTTGCAATATCAACCTGCTCCATTTGGCTGTGTAACCCACCCCCAAGCTTAGGAAACAGAATATTATTGCCAAATGGTGAAAAATATTTTCTAAACAAGCCTGACAGTGTATCATATTGCATGGTTATGGCGCGCGCGAATACATATGGGGAATATGATATATGCATGTTTAATAATGGGCTGCCAATATCCTACAAATGCATGCTTGCCGTAAATATGTTTCAAAATTGTTTTTTTAACACACACATATCTATGATAACACATTGGTAATGAATTTAGATGCCTCCCGCATCATCGTAGCACCCGTACGGCATCGCATATTTCAGCAAACCGCATACCCCCCTACATATATCCACGCGTAACGCCCTATTCATAGGGCGTTACGAAAAATGGAGTTCACCATCGAATTCCCCACCATCAAATTAGTCTAGAACCAACTTGTTTCAATGGAAATGTCTTGCTTAAATCGTCGTCAAAGTTACTCGGTCCGATTTTCCCGAAAAAATGCATTGTGTTATTTCCAACCACATGGACAGACCGTCCATGGGACATGCAGACGTACGAAAAATGTGCCATTTCATACGAAATTCGTACAAAACCCACATGGACAGCTAACTGACGTTTCCACGCGTGTGGACAACCGATCTCATGGAACCGTATGGACTAGAATGCTTGCGGCATCCACACGGACAACACATAGCGTCCATCCATAATCTAACGTGTGGACGACGAGTTTACAACCTTGACGTAAGTGTTGGTGCATGCGCGCAGATGTGACATGGAACGTATGAACATCGTTGTCCATACGCTGGAAACCTAAGCCGGGCGTACGGACACCGTACGGACGACGCACGGACGACCAAATATGCCATTTTGTCCCTGCGTTGAATGCAATGGTGAAAGGTGGTTATCCAGTAAGCAAACTCTCCGGCACGTGCGTGCCAATGGACTTCATGGTGATCGATCGCCGTCACCAGAGCGACAACAAGATGAGGAGGAGACACAAGAACGCAGTGATGAGGAGGAATTCCCAGAAGATGTTGCCATCCACGAGGCAGCAAATGCGACGATCGAAAAAATCAATCGGCTCTTCTTGGGACCTCAAGAGGACCCAAGCGCAGAGGTAGGTCCTCCTTATCAGCTAAGTCAGCAATTCAGCATTCATCACATTCATGCCTTCTTTGAGGATGTGTGTGTGTGTGTGTGTGTGAGCAGGAAAGTGTAGAAAACGTCCAAGCGTCCGCTAACGTCGTGGCGAACAATTTCGTGTTGGATCTTCTCGTCTCCCACAACCACCACAACAGCTCGCAGGCCTACTTCGATGCGATTCTGAACATTCTGCGTGTTCACTACATCGACAATGTAGCCGATAGTGCACATACTCTTATCGCAGAGGTTCCATCTACATATGCACAAGTGATGCAGAAGTGGAAGGAGATGTTCAAGGGATACAACGAAGTGGACGTTTGCCCCGAGTGCTCCGAATTCTTTCAGGACGAGCACGCCAACTGCGACAAGTGTCCGAAATGCCTGGAACCGAGATACGAGGACGGAAAGACGGTGAACGGGGTATACATTCCAGGTCGAGCTCGCTGTATTTTTCGATGGTGGCCGCTCGAAACGCTGTTCACCGTATTCTTCCTGACGCCGGAGTTAGCCATGCTAGCGCGTACGTGGTGGAAAGAAGGCATGTTGGACAAAGACCCCCGAGCGGAAATACATGGTATACTCGGTGAGTTTACTCCGAAATTTCAATCCATGACTGTGTACACCGCATGGACGTAAGGGCAGTACGTCGTCCGTAGGTACGATTGGCATCGTCCGCCCGTGTGGACAAAGCAAGTGCGGAATTCGTATGTCGTATTTCCCACTGCTCGTGCAAGCTCGTCCATGTAGGTGAACACCATATGGATGGTATGCACGTACGCCGTCCGTACGCACGGACAATGTTACCCACCCATGTGAACAGTTTAATTGCGGAAATCTTAGGTCTCGTTTCCCAGAGCTCGTGTAAACCTGTCCATGACTGTGAACACCGCATGGACAATACGTTCATTCGTTGTCCGTACGTGTGTAAGTAGTTATCCACCCGTGTGGACAGTGCGTGTAAGGAATTCTTATGTATCGTTTCCCAATGCTGGTGCAGACTCGCCAGGATTTCTCAATTTCGTTCGCAACAAGTGGGACATATTTAAAGACCCGAGGAACATTGCCATTATGGCGTGTGCAGATGGCGTCCAATCCTTCAACGACGGCATTCGCACGGTGACTCCGCTGTGTTTTACGATTGTCAACTTCCCGGGAGAAATTCGCTGCAAACGAGAATACGTGATGACTTGGGGAATCTGGGATGGAAAACCGAAAGTCAGCAGCAAGTTCTACGACATGTTCACCTTGGAGGTTAACAGACTGACTAACGGCGTACGCATGTTCGATGTGATTACCAACACGGTTTTCACGTTCAAGCTCGTGCTGTACAAAATGCTCGAAGATTACATTGGCTTGAGCGACGCGGCGAGACGATTCGGAGCTAATTCGTACTACGCTTGCCTGAAATGCTGGATCCGGGGTACCGAGAAATCTACAACTGGTCTAACGAAAATCATGTATTCCTCACTACACCAAGGACTGCAACCAGGTAAACGCATGACCCCGTCGCTTGTCCCCTTTCCTTCTTCGGCCGTACGTACGGAGTATGTGTGCCCACCGTGTGGACACCCCACGGACAGCTCGTGGATTTTAGCTTAAATTATGTGTTAAAGAACACCCTGTCCGGGCTTGTGGATACCGGCGTCCGCACGCGTGGACGCCTGGAGTCCGATGTGTTCCGTACGCGTGATTCACCGTCTAAGCGTGTCGTGTTGATTTTCGCCGTCATTGAGCAGGTGAACCAATCCCTTTTCGCACCAACAGCGAAGTCCGTGAAACCCAACAGCTCCACGCCAAGATGATCAGAGAGGGACGAGTGCCTAAACAAATCGTCGAGGAATTCATGAAGCAGAGCGGGGTTAAGGAACCATGCCCGATGTCAATCATTCCTGATTTTGACGTTGTACGGGACTACCTTCTCGACCTGATGCACATCTTGTACAACCTGATTCACGGCGTCCACTGCGTGATTTTTGGTGATGGTTGGGGACCGAACACACGCAACTATGCGCGGAAGATGAAGGTCCATCGATCGTGGGTTATCGCACCCCCACCCAGAAATGTAAACGATCGAAGATCTGCTGCGAAGCGACTGGCAGGTAAGCTTGTAGGTCGTTTGCGAGTTTCTGCTGTTCCACACGGGTGAACACCGTGTTGCCGCCGGACGGACGGCGCATGTAACCGTACGGACGACGTATGGACCATCCACTGTATGCCTAACAATGTAAAGTCTTTGCAGACAAACCATCACCGTGGGGACTGTCACCGATCGCAAAGACCGGTGCAATCAAGTGGGTACGAGGTCTGAAGCTCGCGACAAATATGGGACCTCTAGCTAAGAAACTTCTGCAGGAAAAGTACAAGAACCCGAAAAAGGTGCGGAAGATGAAGGCCGCGGAGCTGGTGGTATCCCTCACTTCTGGGATACTGGGCGTTATTGCATCCTGGCAAAATGCTGACGGGCAAGTTCTCCGACCACAATACGCGAGGTTCGTTGGTGAATTTTCGGTGGTGGTTCGAGAATTAACCGCCCCCTCAATTCATCCAGAGGTACGTTAAGCCTAATCAACCCGTGTGCTTCCGTGTGGATGTTCTCGGACACCGTACGGACGCCGCACGGACGGCGTATGAAGCCATTGTCCATCCGGCTGTTCCTCCACCATTCACACCTGGCATGTCCCGGTTCGAGATTAAGGTTGCCTCTCATTATTTTGCCTTTCAGGAAATGAACAAGCTGCAGAGCCGAGTCATGCAGTTGAGAGATGAGATGGAGCGGAACAACTCCCCTGAGGCGTTGGTGATTATGTCGCATCTTCTCGTGCACATTGTCGACCAGCTGAAGGACAACGGCCCTGCACGGGAAATCTGGATGTATGTCTTCGAAGACTATTTCGGGTTGTTGAAGCTGTCCATCAAGACCCGCTCACAACCCGTCGCCAGCATGATGAAAGGACTGGAGTTGCGGCGAACGGTTTCCATGGTTGCTGGCATCAAGCGAATGCATCGAAGTGGTCGAGCTCCCCAGTATCGACCTCCTGCAAAGCAGAACATCTTTACAACGAAATCAAGCACTGTGCGGCCAACCGCTGGTGAGCACATCCCTAAGTATCATGTGTGCCATGCATGTTAGTCTTTCCATGCGTGTGGATGCTTTTTAAGTACGTGTGCACGTAGTCGTTCACACGTGTGGCCAGCGATCCATACGCACGGACGGTACTTTACTATTGTCCGTTTGGTCAATACCACCTGTCCAAGCGCGTGGACGAAGAGCCCACCGTGCGGACGACGTCGTCCACATGTGTGGAATACCTGTCCGTACGTACGTACGGATGAGTTTTCACTATTGTCCGTTTTTTTTTCTCTTCAGTCTTCTTATGAGACAACTAATTCGCTTGCGCGGCGTCAATCGCAACAGATGACAGAGAAAAGATTCAAGTCTACCTTCGTACCGAGTTCCCCGAGTACGACACTCTGTGCAAAAAGTTCGACGACACACTCGACTCATTCAACAGGTACCAACTTATGTGCATGTCTGTAAATTGTGCGAACGCCACGTGGACGGCGTACGGACGGCGTACGGCCACCGTATGGCAACGTACGGAACATTGAGTCCACCCGTGTGTACTTGCGAATGCAGGAACGTTCGACAACGGGATCGTCGCAACCGACGGGCGGGTCGTCGAAGGCCGATGACGAATGACGTGGTTCCGGTGTTTCTACAACCAGACACGTGGAGAAGGTGCCCAAGAACTTTGCAGATTCAGCCTTTCACCGAGGAGGAGCAGACCTTCGCCTTGGCCGGGATCGCCCCGTGGACGGAGTATCCTAGCATCAAGATTGGGCGTGAAGATTTTCGAGTGCACGACAGCGACATTGGTTTGAAGAGTTGTCAACGGTATTTCAAGAGCATCTTTCGAAGTCCGGGAGTGCCAACTCCAGCTCAACTTCTTACAGGCGAGATACCGGACGATGACGTTGAAGATAGGTATGGGGAAATCATGAAGATCGTCAAGCTTGATCTTCCCGGTCACGAGATCTTTCTGTTGAAGGCCCGTTGGTACCCAAAGGCGGCTGCGCTTGCGGACGATATCAGCAAGAACATTTACCTGCGCAAAGACATGCCATGGGACGTGTCTCAGCCATTCGTTCGCGCAAACAGCATTGAGAATCAAGTGGTAATTCAGGATGTTCCTTTCATGCCGGCTTGGCTTGCCCGGTACAAAGGAAATGTTGTCCCTTTGACCATTCGACGACGAACTGATTGCTTGCAAGTTGTGTTGGATCGCAAGGCGGATTTCTTCCGTGAAATCGATGATAACAGTAGTAGCGAGGATGACCGTAGTAGTTCATCTGATTCAGATGATTGCGGATGATACACGATGTATTATATATGCAAATAAACCGTATGTGCGCGGACACCTGTATTCACACGCATGATTCCGCTAATCCATACGGGTAAACCCTTATCCACACGCGCGGATGTATGTGTCCACACGCGTGTTTCAACAAACTCCAATTTTGACGTCCATACGTATGGATTGGCGAATTCCGATCGTCCATACGTCTGTCCACACGTCGTCCGTACGCATGAGTTCGTTCGTTGACACGCCCCCGTGGTGCCCATATATGGCTGATGAAGGGGCAAGCAACGCTCGGGCACACCCAGGCCCGGGTGCAATGGCTGTCCACACGTGCGGACAAGCGCAAACGAGTGGCACGGCACGGGCCTCACACTGTCCATACGCCCGTCCACACGTCGTTCGTACGCGTCGGTACGACCCAGGGACACGCCCCCATGGTGTCCATGTGGCTGATGAAGGGGAAGGAAATGCTTGGGTACACCCAGGCCTGGGTGCAATGGGTGTCCACACGTGCGGACACGCGCAAACGAGTGGCACGGCACGGGCCTCACACTGTCCATACGCCCGTCCACACGTCGTCCGTACGCGTCGGTACGACCCAGGGACACGCCCCCATGGTGTCCATGTGGCTGATGAAGGGGAAGGAAATGCTTGGGTACACCCAGGCCCGGGTGCAATGGCTGTCCACACGTGCGGACAAGCGCAAACGAGTGGCACGGCACGGGCCTCACACTGTCCATACGCCCGTCCACACGTCGTCCGTACGCGTCGGTACGACCCAGGGACACGTCCCCATGGTGTCCATGTGGCTGATGAAGGGGAAGGAAATGCTCGGGTACACCCAGGCCTGGGTGCAATGGGTGTCCACACGTGCGGACAAGCGCAAAAGAGTGGCACGGCACGGGCCTCACACTGTCCATACGCCCGTCCACACGTCGTCCGTACGCATCAGTACGTCCAGGGACACGTCCACATGGTGTCCACATGGCTGAGGAGGGGGCAAGCAGTGCTCGCTCGGGTACACCCAGGCCCGGGTGCAATGGCTGTCCACACGTGCGGACAAGCGCAAAAGAGTGGCACGGCACGGGCCTCACACTGTCCATACGCCCGTCCACACGTCGTCCGTACGCGTGGGTACGGTCCAGGGACACGTCCCCATGGTGTCCATATGGCCGAGGAGGGGTAGAAGCGGCATTTCTCGCAGTCCGCACGTGTGGACAACATTTTCCAGTGGTTCATGCGTATGGACGGCACCTATCCATACGGTCGGAGCGTCCACACGCGTAATAAAATCAGGTAAACTAGCATACGTCGTCCACACGGATGCGCACGTACGGACGACGTATGGATTTATCGTATGGACACCGTATGAACATCACTTTTACAAATTAGACAATTTCACACGTGTGGATTTAGCAAAAAAAGCGTCCATAGGGTGTCCGTACGCTGTCCACGCGTCGGACGGACGGTTTTCCACGCGTGTAAAAAGGCCAATAATTTGTAGGGGACGCGCATAACCTGCGAGAACAGGTGTTCCGCTCCGTGAAAACAGGCTAAGCTCCATAAACAGTCCGGCCGAGTGCTTTTATCATGCATCTCGGAAACCCGGATACAGTAATACGAAATAATGACTGACAGTACAGTACTACTGTACTGTCATCCTAGCTACTAGCGGAGCCACGGTTCCGATCAGAGACAGGTCAGGCTAGGGGCTATCAGAGCCCATAATAATAACCCTGAACCTAAAGTCCAGCAGTAGGTGGAATGTAAAGTTGTCTGCCAAAAATGGTCTTGCGATAGATCAATCCCTGAATGAGCTCGAAAAGTCGAAATTGTTGACTGACTGTGATGATGTCGATGATGCCAGCTTAGATAATATAGTCTGTGCAAATGTGTCACGATCATACTGAGATATAATAATGTCGTGGAGCTGATGAGCTGATGATGCAGAAATAAGAGCAATGAATGTAGAATCTGTAGACGGAATGTCTGTTGAATGTGATTCGCCGACGTCTATATGTTGCAGACAATCAGTGAGTTCAAAGAGTGTAGAAATACGGGTAAGTGCATCTGCAACCTTATTCTTCTCGCCAGAAATGTGCTCTATTCAAAAGTTGTACTCGGAGAGCTCATCCAACCACCTCGCCTGTTTGGGGCTTAGTGTGGATTTGGACTGGAAATAAATCAGTGGCTGATGATCTGAACGAACAATAGTCTCTGGAGCTCCCAGCAAGATGTGGCGAAAAAATCGGAAGCCCTCCACAATGGCAAATAGCTCGATCTCAGGAATAGGCCAGCGTCTCTGTGTATCAGAAAGAGTGACGCTGTGATAGCCACATGGCTTCATACCTTTTCCTTGATCCTGCAATACTACTTGACCAACGTGTGTGCCTGATCCATCGACCTCCATAATAGATGGCAGTTTCTGATCTGGAAGCTGTAGTACTGGAGCATGGCAGATGGCACTTTTGAGATTATCAAATGCCTGCTGCTGCTCAGATTCCCAGACAAACTCTGCAGTATCCTTATTAAGGAGACGATTGAGCGGCTCGGCAATCTTGGAGAACTTTGGTATAAATCTCCTAAACTGGCCGACCATGCCCAAGAATGACCGAAGAGATGACTTGCCATCTTTAGCCATACGGCGTAGAGGCTGTTTACCAACGGTTGGACCATATGACACTGGAGGCTGGATAGCCATGACTGCACGGATTCTGTCTTCGATGATTGAAAGGCCTGCCTCAGAGATATGGTGTCCAATAAAATCGATGGATCTGACGAACAACTCGACCTTAGAAGGCCTGATGTAGAACTGATGATCTCCGCAGCGCTGTAAGAACTGTCGAACATGCTTCACGTGGCTGTCAAAATCTGGACTGTACACTATGGTGTCATCCATGAAAATGACCAAGAACTGATCGATGAAGTCAAAGAATGTTCGATTTCCAACACGTAGAGCGGTCGCAGGAGCGTTAGTTAACCCGAAGGGCATCACTGTCCACTCGTATGAACCATATCTTGTAGCTGCCTTGTGGATGTCGTCTGGATGTATGGGTATCTGATGGAAAAACTGGTTGAAATCAAATCTGCTAAACCATCGTGCCCCCTTAAGCTGTTCAAGAAGGGTATCGTGAGGTGGCAATGGATACGTGTCCTTTATGGTGATGTTATTAAGGGCTCGATAATCACAACACATCCTCCACTTCCCCCCTGGCTTAGGAGCGAAAATGATTGGGCATCCATATGGTGATGATGATGGACGAAGGATACCCAGCTCGACATATTTGATGATCTGTCGTTTGAGCTCCTCCATCATAGGCACTGGAATAGCACGAATTGGCTGTGATGGTGGCTTATGCCCTGGTTCAATGTTGATGCGATGATATCCACCTTCAAACCGTTCTGGCCTATGGCCAGCTGGAAGATCCTCCTGGAAAATATCTGAAAAGTCTTCTCTGATTAGATCACGTGCTGCTGTGACCTTTGGGTCTTCCATGGTAGTGTCTGAGTCTGCTGCTGCCATGACCAATTCACCATCGACCTCTGAGAGAAAAAAGAGATAAGCTACGGCTTCTTCAGCCGACCCACTGGACCGTATACGTCGCAGGTGCTTCCTCATAGTGGTGGCACTGACCAATTCCATTTCAGGAAGGTCATCTGAACCTGGAGTCTGCTCAACTCTGGACAGAACTGTACGAACACTGGAACCTGATGAATGTTTCCTGGTGATCGTCATATTTTTGGACTGGAAGTCAATGTGTGGGTTCCTTCTTTCCAATCAATCCTGTCCCAGGATGACTGTGAAGGGTTTCATGTCAATGATATAGAAATCGTCTGTATCCTTATACTTACCCAGCGTGAATGTAGCATTGGGAAGATAGGATGTACATGATAATTGGCTTCCTCCAGCCAATCCCACTGAGAATGATGATGAGTCTGTTGGTGATATACCAAGCTGAGAAGCGAACTGTCTGTCGATAAATGACGATGTGGCTCCTGGATCTACCAAAATGTGAGTACTATGTCCATATACTTTCCCTTTGTACAACAACAGCTTCTTCTGTGATTTCAGCTGTGCTGTCTGTGACTGCATCTGTGCGATGTGTTCTGAGGGATTATCCATCTGCTGGAACTGTAGTGTCAGACTGGAAAGGACTTCTTCTGAGATACTCTCAACCCGGCCACTTGCTTCAGTGGCATTTTCAGGCTGATTTATCCCCGGGGTGCCCTCATCACTGGTACCTGCCCGGTACCCGGAGAGTTTCCCTGAGGAGCTGGAGCTGAAGCTGGAGCTGGAGCTGGAGCTGCAACTGCTGCATTGATGCTCTGCTGATTCTGGAGCTCCTTAACCAGGGCGTTGACTGTTTTCAGGAGTTTATTAGACTCACTTTTGCCACCCTGAGTATTCTGTTGCTGTTGTCCTTTGTATGGATTCTGAGCTGGAGGATTGCCTTTTATGGGTTTCCCATCTGGTGTCTTGGTGGAAAAGCAATCCTTTGTGATGTGATTGGTACGACCACAACGTTGACAAGGCTGGGAAGGAGATGATGCTGATCCTTTACCTTTTCCTTTTCCCTTGCCTTTTCCTTTGCCTTTTCCTTTATTCCTCTGGGAATTCTGGTTGGCATTCTGATTCTGGTTGCCTTGATTCTGATTGGCTCTGTCATATGGCTTATTGCCACGGCCCTTGTCCTTGTCTTTTCTGATTGGGCCTCCTGACTGTTCCTTCTGTCCCCTATAGTGAAGGGTCTCTGCCTGCTTCGAATGAACTACATAATTCAAATCGAGCAGAACCTGTGTGGTCTGTGCCCACGACAGGTTATTCCTTTCATCCTTTGTCAGAAATCTGAGATGAAACTGTTTCCGAAGGTCTGATTCCATGTTACTGATGAATCTATCCTTGATCAAGACATCATCCAAATCAACTGATGCTAAAGAAGCCAATGATGTGAATGTGCGTAGGTAATCTGCAAAAGTCTGGTTACCCTGTTGCAGTGCCATTAGATGCTTTTTGGCAACTGGCCGCTTGTGGGGATTTCCGAACTGTCTGAGGAATGTATTCCTAACATCTTCATACGTGGCATCTGGTGTTTTAGCCACGACCTGAAAATAGTGTCTGTCATTATTCTGAATGAACGTGAGGAAGACTGTGATGAGATCCTTGTCTGGTGCACCTGGATATGTAAACTGAAAATATCTGTCTACTGTATCCATCCAAACCTCCGCATCCTGTCCGACTTTGTACTCCTTCGGTGGATTCATTTTTACCTTAGGGACAATTGCGGCTGGAATTAATGTTGCGGTGGCCTGACCATCATCTGGATCTGTAAATGCAGGCGGGGGATTATCCTCTGAGTAATCCTCATCTGGTGCACGTTAGGCTCAGTCTCTGGATCTCTGTACCGACTCATGCCTGTCTTCATTCTGCTGATGGCATCGAAATATCCTATCTGATCATACCGGGTCTGAGTGTCAGCATAACCCTTTAACCATGAAGGTATTTTGAATCTGCTGAAATGATCATAAGAACCCAGAATGTCAAAGTACCAGTTATTAGGATCTATCGATAGCTGGTATAACTGCTGGTTCTTCTGCCATCTAAAATAAAACACCACACCAACAAAACCTTCAAAATGGATGTGTGTGTGTGTGTGATATATATATATATATATTGTACATGTATTATTTTTGTACATTGATATATGAGGTGAAGTGTATATATGGTTCCACCGTCTTCCCCCCTCAAGGAAGTGTGAATTCCATAGGCAGTTGTCAAGTGCCTATTACCTCATTAAGCAGCAGGCAATTCCCATAGGAAGCAGCTGTACAGTTATTGGGTTGTTGCCCGATATATTGGTCATGAATGTGCTGATTTCAGCATGACCAAAATGCCAAATACAGAGTGTTTCACTATTATATAGTGGCATTTTAGGGTGTGTAGGGTTACTGTGACCCTCATAACCTACAGTGACTTTAGGGTGTTACATGGTAACTATCAGTAACACCTAATTATATCAAATTTAAGCAGTACGAACATTTCCTGAAGAAATGAAGCAAAACTGCATTTAGCATGTCACTGTTTACCACGTGATACCTGAGAGGTACGTTACACCCCCTAGTTTTTGCACACGATTATTAGGGTGTTACAGGGTGTTACAAGTGCTCACAAATTTTTGCATATACCATTGATAGGTAAAAAACCGGATGAGCAAAAAAATCAGACTTGAATTTTCATTTTGAAATCATACGTGTGAGATTTTTTGTCAGGGTTATGACCGATGACACATGTGTCATACATGTCATACATGGCATACGTGTCATACCTGTCAGACATGTCATACCATGTCATGTCATGTCGAGTCATGTCATATATTATAATGACAGACAGTCGTCAGTACGGTCGACTATGACTGTACATGTCATCGAGATGATAAGTCACATCATCTGTCATTTATTCAAGGAAAGACTTGAATGACACCTGTCATCGAGAGTTCGTATGTCGAACTCGAAGATGGCGAAGCAAGATACAATCTTGAAGTACCAAACAAGAAATCATCTTCGCTTCTAGCATGTGCGGAACAAGCATGCGGGTATCATAGGGCGAACGCATCATTCGTTCTGCCGATACCAGTCGTTCAACCAATGTCTCGGGTTCACAACCCAATAGCGGTACCATCTATGCGATGGGAGACATTCGGTATAGATGAGCTAGCGTTGTGCTAGAGCAGTATCTTCTCACAGAAGTCTGCACTCATCCCCGCTAATAACTTACGCGTGTGTTACCGTCCTATAACACATCGCTTTCTAGAAAAAGAAAAAGAAAAAGAAAAAACCACGCCCGTTGGGCGTATGAGTAAATTAATTTCCCCGGCCCTACTCTGGGCCGGACCGCCACGGGTGGCGGCCTTAAAGGGACAATTCATACTGGGTGGTTCTCATCTTTTTCCTTCTCTTGTTTCTCCTGTCTGAGCCTTCTGTATAGCTGGTAGGTGCTGTGAGCGTAGTTCACCGTCAGGTCATGTATCCTTTGCAGTGCCTGTATGGCTTCTTTTCTGTCGAGCCCGAGTTGCTCGAGTATGTCCCGGTTGTGTTTGTATACCGTGCCTGTTCTGCCCACTGCAAAGACATGGAGTTTGGCACGGAATCCATGTCTACGTAGCAGTTGTAGTAGTGGTCCATATTTCGTGTATTTTTCCAGAAGCTTGGGTCCCCATTTCTCGTCGTCGGTATGGGCCACCTCGATGAGGTGTAGGTTTTTGACTCTTGCTGGTGCTTCCTGTTGTGTACATTCCCATCCGTCTTCTAGGTCCTCCAGGCCCTCTATCATGACTATGTCTACAAAGCTCGGTATTGTGTCGGGTCCATCATTTCTGCCTGGGTTGTTCTTTCCGTCGTGCCTGCATTGCCCTCTAGTAAGTATGTAGTTTGGTAGTACTCTTGGCTTAACGCCAGGGTCCCTCTTTTTTCCGGTGTAGGCAAGGACCTTGCATCCTCCTTTCCTATGGTGGTCAAGTATGTGTTTAAGTTCGTCTGCGTGGGCGTCCGCCCTGTCCGAGAACATTCCCCGCATTTGTGGGTTGTCGCATCCACCTAGGGCGTGCCCCACTCTCATGAGGAAGCCCTTCGCGTAATCCACCCCTTTGTGCCGACATCCTTCCAGGGTGCACTTTCCGTTTCCTCCGGCTGAGTTTTTCGCTGTCTCGTAGTCTTGTGCTGGTAGTATTCTCAGCCTGCATTTGAGTATCGTTTTCCGCGCCGCAAAGGTGGCTCGTTTCCAGAAGCCGTTCGCTATTTTGTGTAGCGGCATGTCTCCCTTGAGGTGCCCCATTGTTTCGTTCAGCCAGTTGTCGGTGGCCTTGTTCTCTTGGACCGGAGGGGCGTTCCTATTTTTCGTTCTGTTGTGTGTCATGTCGTGCTTTCGTTGCTTCCATCTTGTTCTGGGCATCGGGTCCTGCATCATCGCATGGACTCTGGACTCCTCCGTGACCCGGTCATGGTGAGCTTGTCTTTCATTTGCCGGTCCCCCTTTAGGTGCTTCCCGCTGTTCAATGAGTTCATTGAGCATCTCAAAGGTTTCCTCATCATTGTGCTGCTTTTGGGTCGCCTCGAGTCTCTCCACGAGTTCGTTGAGTTCCTCAAACACTTCTTCCCTCTCACGGGGTTGGGGTGGTGTCTCTGCAGGTGTGGGGTCGCTTCCCCGGGTGGGGCCTGTTCCGCCTTCTGTCTTCCTTTGGTCTTGTTGCTCGTGCATGTCTCTTATAAGGAGCATCTCTTCATCCTCCCTTTGTTCCATCATGGCTGTTATTTGCCTGCCTTCTTCATCCCTGGTCTGGTCGGCCTGTTGCTGCTGGTTGGGCTTTGGGTCCCGCATCATTGCTTGCTCCTCTTCATTTTGCTGCGCTTGGTCATGGTGTGCTTCCCACCTGAAAATGTGCTTCGTTTTCAGTTGGTGGGTCCATGTTGTAGGTTCTCCTTGGAGCTCGGTAGTTTTTGCCGTGAGCCTGCTGTTCCCTCGGGCTTGCTGTTCACGTAGTAATGTGGTCACATATTTCTGGACGGCGAGCTTTCCTTGTAGCTCTCTGCTGCCCGAGCCTTCATCTGGTACCATGGGTTTGACTTGTATTGTTTCGTTATTATCCCATGCCTCCGTGAAGGTCCCTGTAGTGCATGCTTGCTTGGCTGCTTCGTCTGCTTTTTCGTTTCCCGCAATTCCTGTATGTGCCTTGACTTTCAGTATAGAGACCGTGTGCCCCGCTGCTACCAACGCTTCAATGTTGACCAGTATGGCATATAGGAGGTCTCTTTGCCGGTGGTGTTCCATGCTGTGAGGTTTTGTTCTCATGTTTTCCAGTTGTCTAATGGAGTTGGCACTGTCCGTGCAAATGGTGAGTCCTTCGCCACTTGGTGGCGGCGGGAGTGTGACTGCTTTCTATATGGCAAGAAGCTCGGCTCTGTTCACCTCTTGGTCCTCACCTTCCCATCTAATCATGTGGGCCTCCCCTTCTCCGGACCTGGGGTCCCATACCGCAGCTCCTGAGGCCCATTCTTTGCCTCCTTCCTCTGTTTCAATTTCTCTCTTGCTGCCGTCCGTGTATAGGTACGAGGTCGCTTCGTGTGCCCTTTGAGGGGGGGGGTATGTCAGTTGGGCTGGTGTGTCACTCGGGGGTAGGTTCCTGGGGTCTTCTGTCTGGTCTCTCATTAGTTTCCATCTTCTCCCTTGGACCCCCGGCTCGTGCTCGGGCCAGAAGTCGGCGGGGTATCTGACAATTTTTGACCTCGCCACTTTGTCCCATAGCATTTGGGCGTCAGTCTGTCTTCTGAGTCTGGTGTGCGAGGTATTCGCTTCTATCACCTGTTGCACTGTGGGGGGGTGAATGTCCCATTTCCCTCCCCTGCTACCGGGGAGGAGTTCCCATTTGGCTGGTCCATCCTCCACATGGAGGTTGCCGTCCTCCCACCAGGTTTCGATTTCTGTCTGTACGTTGTGGCACTGGGGGCAGAGGTCGTTTCTTATGTGCGGCATTGTGTTGCACATTCTTCCCACTGCATCCGTCATGTCCTTTGTTTTAATCTCCGGGAATTCATATCTCTGCCATGGTCTTGTGTCAATAATGCAGTCGGTACCGGGGGTGCATCCTTTTTGGTTTGGTTCGTGCTTGTCATGCTGGTTCGCCTCCCTTGCCGGCTGTTTGGTGGTTGTGGTCGTGCGGACCTTGCTCTGCGGGCAGGTTGTGAGTGCCTGTCTTATGCAATCCGCTGCAACGTCCGGGTCCCCGCAGTGGGCCTGCCACCCCGCTTTGTTGGCAACAATCAGTACCCTGAGGTTCCAGTTGCACTGCTTCGCTTGCTGGTGTGTGGCACCCATCCAGTGGTCAGGGGGCAGGAATGTGAATTTGCCTTGCGGTATTTCAAGCAGTTCGTGCACTAGGTGCCCTGCATGTGCGTTGTAAAGTTTCCTATAGGGGTTTTTTTCATACGTCGGGTATATTCCGACCCCGAATACTGGGTCCTGTGTGGTGGTGGCTGCAATGGCGAAGTCCAGTGCCTTCTTGAGGTCCTGTGGCGTGTATTCTGGGTTGAACTGGTAGGCCCCCAGTTTCATCCAGTTTGCAGTCCAGGCTGAGCCTCTGGCCCCGAACACCTTGTCTCTGTCATATTTGGCGTAGTAGTTCGTGGTGTTGTGGTGGACATTGAGGGGTGAGGCGAATAGTTCAGTGTTGAGTCCGAATGCCTGTTGTAGTGCTCTTTGCATCTGGGCGGGGAATGTCCAGTGGTTTTGTAGGTTCTTTTTCCTTTCCTCCTTTTCTTCTTTGCTTGAGTATCTAATAAGTAGGTGCCCTATTTCTTCCTCAAATGTTGAGACTTGTATTTTATGGTCCTCCCACATCTCGGTGCGTAGCGTGCGTTGGTG
>LGRX02004238.1:0-31620 GCA_001247695.2 Cymbomonas tetramitiformis
TCGACGAATTTGGAAACTATTCTTTCTTTCGGAACTTGAAAGTTATGCCGGTGTTGTTTAGTTTGGGTCCTCTTTCTTTTATTTTGCGTTGGGAGTTACTACCAGAAGTACGCTATATACGGAGGTTGTCTGTATTGTACCCGAGTTCAGAAGAGTACATGGAAATAGTCCGCGAGCTATGGAAGGAGGACCCGTTGTTTGGCAGGCTTTATTGCAACAACGAGTTGTCCTGTGAAGGCGTCTTGACAAACGTTTACCAGGCACAGGAATGGTGCGACGTGTGTGACGAGCTGCGCCTGTTGTTTTCGTCGCATTTTCTCGAACCAGAACAGCATGGAGACGAATTTGTCGTGCTTGAATTTGAGGCCTGTAGTCACCCAAGAGTAACCAGGAACGGCGAAAGTAGACAGGAAATACTAAAAAAGTATCTGCTTCACAGCAACTACGTTTTGGACCACGTGTTCAGAAGCCAGGCAAACCCTAACGACGTTCCCGATTGGGCGCAACTCTTTTGGCTGTGTTTAAGTTATAAAGAAGACACCGATTCTATAAGACAACCAGCGCTGCTGTGTGCACGCTACTGCTACAGCCGTTTTCAGGGTCCTCTGGATAAATTCACGCCACCCGATACAGTTAAGCAGGATCCCGCAGTGTACCACGCTTTAAACTCAATGCTTCGTATCGCAAGTTGTGGAGGAATCGCCTCTGCTTTCCTGCAACAAGTTACTGTTGAGTTTCGTGGTATTTTTGAAGCAAGCGTCACTGCTCTCGAAGCTCGCGCAAGATACAGGATAGCTGAGACGGTGAAATGAAAAGTCACAGCTGTTTTAGACTAGTCCAAATGGCCTAAGACAAGTTTTAGACGTCTGGGGTATTTGCGTAGTTGCAGTACGAAACGTGCGTATTGTATTTGGCACGTACACCGCAGTTGGGTGTGACCGGTTTTGGAAAGTTTCATTTAACAGTAATTATGCTTGCTTTGCACGCAAACCTTGCAAAAACTGCTTGCCCTAGTGCTGCCACCTACGCAACATTGTGGTTGCGGCACAGTTCGAGTACTTGGCATTTCGCACCCCTAATATGACTGGTGCTGGCATAGTGAATATGCCTCCCCCTGTAGTGTTTTTGGGCAAACCGCACCCTTATACGACTGGTGCTGACATAACGGTTATACCCCCCCTGTAGTAATTTTGGCAACTCGCACCCCTGATATGGTTGTTGCTGGCATAATAGAAGTGTATCCCTGTAGCTTCCTCAGCATTCCGCACCCCGGTTATGACTAGTGATAACACACTTAAGCCGCAATCCTGGACCTGCCCTAACCCAAACTGAGGCTGAAAACTTGAACCTAAGCTGTTCCGGACTTAGACTGATAGCTTGGACCTGGGCTAACCCAGACTGACTGTTATAGTTATTATCAGTAAACTGGCTTGCTTTGCACGCAAACCTTGCAAAAAGTGCAACCCCTGGTGCTGCCACCTACGCAACTATGCGAGTGCGGCACAAGCCGAGTCTAAAGTAATCTTAGCAATATGCAACCTGATATGGCTGGTGCTGGCATAGTAAATACCCCCCTTTAGTGTTTTTGGCAACCCGCACCTAATACGGTGACATAGAATGTGCCCCCCCTGCAGTAATTTTGGCAACTCGCACCCCCGATATGGTTGTTGCTGACATAATAGAAGTGTATTCCTGTAGCAGTCTCAGCTTTCTGCACCCCGGTATTGACTAGTGATAACACGGTAAAGCCGCGGTTTCCGGTTTCCGGTTTCCGGGTTTCCGGGTTTCGATTTCCGATTTCTGGTTTCTGGTTTCTGGTTTCTGGTTTCGGTTTCCGGTTTCCGGGTTTCGATTTCCGATTTCTGGTTTCTGGTTTCTGGTTTCTGGTTTGTGGTGTCTGGTTTCTGGTTTCTGAAAAAAAACACGCCCGTTGGGCGTATGAGTGAATTAATTTCCCCGGGCCTGCTCTGGGCCGGTCCCGTATGGAACCTCTGCCCCTTATGATTTCGAACCGGACCAAATTACCTTACTTACTTACCTTACTTACTTACTTACCTTACTTAATCAGCAGCAGCAGCAAAGCGCGAATCCCAACGGGCGACACAGACGAACTTCCGATCTCACGATCGCCAGACGCTAACGATGACAGTGCCACTGCATTCGCGTACATTTATCGCGACGTCACCCTCGCGTTGTGGCATGGCATGTTGGGATGGAAAAAGCGAAGTATTGTCGCGCACTTGATCCTACGGTCAGATGGCCTAGTGGAGTTCTCTTTTTGAGATCGATCCGCCTAGTATACAGTAAATATGCTCCCCTGCGGTCGTCTTGGCAACCCGCACCGTTATACGCTTGGTGCTGACCATTCGATATCGTGGGCGATTCACGGGCGCCGCGTCAGCCGCTGCGCGTGCACGCGAGCGCGCTCGTGGTTTCAGGTTTCTGGTTTCTGGTTTCCGGTTTCTGGTTTTTCGGTTTTCGATTTCCGATTTCTGGTTTCTGGTTTCTGTCGTTCGGGACTTCTGGTTTCTGGGTCCTGTCACAGCACGAGTCCACGAGTCTCGGTACGTCAGCAAGTATTTATTAACTGTCAATTATTTGGCGGCAGCGGCTTGCAACTCGATATTGTCAAAGGTGTGAAACCTCGAAATTTTGGTAGCCAAAGGCGCCCAACACGAACTAAACAAAATTTGTAATTAACGCTGGTCGGCGTTCCGTTGTCCAGCGCGCTTTGTTGTAATAAACGGTCCAAGACCGTACGCCATGGTGAGTAACCTTCTCAACTATGTTGCGCGGTTGCTTCCGCCAGATTGCACGCAGCAAACTAGGCGTGCGCAGTTGTGAGGCTGGAAGGACCCAACCACAGAGCACGCATAAACGTCTTTTTTACGCTTTTTATTAGCTTCAGGCATTCGTAAATTTGCTGTCTGCTGTGCCCTTACCACGAGGGGCGTCGGCAGGGTAAACGTGCACACGGCAGCGGGGCTGCCGAACCAGCGCCTAAGAAGTGCCGACCCACCCAGGTGTTAACGCCACGCCCGTAATTTGTTAATCTTTTTGCAAACACGCTACGTATTTTTACTGTTACCTACGCGTTGAATACATGTGTTGGTGAAAGGTGCCAAGCTCCCGGTTGTACTGTTTTCTTGCATATTGAAGTATGCAATAGGTGCAGGAACCTTTCCGTTAAGATGTCTTGAGAGCGTATTAGATCTTACAGTTTAAGGTTTTAGCGGATAAAACGGCACTGCAGTTCCGAAGAAGGACCAATTTGTTGCCTGCAGTGGTTTTATGTGCACTTAACTCCTCAGCCACGCGCCGCGTGCACTGACGGTGCCTTGTCGCGAAAGTAGTTGTTGGTGTGTTCTTCATTCAAACTTTACGCTCAAACCACCTGCGCCTGCTTACCCCGTCTGAAAACGGCGGCTTCTTGCACCGTGCTCTGCAGTTGGGACCCGAGGAAGAAGTACTTGCAGTGCAAGCCATTGCAGAAAGAGGTCAGCCGCGGGAATTGCACGCGCGAGTGCTGTGGCACACGCACACCACAACGTGGGAGCCCGTGACCGGGAGGCACCTCAACACCTCCATCCTCGCCCTCCCCATGTATCGGGAGTATGTTATGCGCGCAAACCGCCCTGATCCAGTGCCTAGCGGTCTGCCCCTCTGCGGGCACGCCAACTGGTTCTGCTCGGTGTGCGCTTCGTCCTACAACCCTGAGGATGCTGACAACGACCAGGTTGAGCGGGGGGTGGTTTACACCCCCCCCAGACGTAGGCTCCGGCTTAACGGCTGCCGGTCTGGCCTCTGCTGGGAGTGCTACCAGCGGATCTTGCTACATCAGAGGCACACCGCCCGCCGTTGTCCTCAGTGCAATCGGTTCTTTGAGCACCCGGGTGGCAACTGGGAAGAAGAGCCCATCCCTGAGGACCTGCTGCAAGGGGTGCTTGAGCGCCTGACAATGAAGCTGGCACGTGCCAGCACGGAGGAAGCACGCCGCGACATACAGAGGTCAATTGAAGACTTGCCGCTGCTAAACGCACAGCAGTTGCGCCTGCAAACGAAATTGCAACAGTAGAATTATAGCGACTAGAAAGTAGGTGCTAGATGCCCGGTGGAACATATGCGGTTGGAGTAATAAACGGACGCACGTAACAAAGGCATATTAAACACATACCGAGCAACCGCCTCGAGCATATTGTTCATGTAGCGAGACTCAGGTCATATTGTGCGTCAACAGCGGGCAAGCTGTTTGTGCCGCGCGAGTCGTCGTTCGGTAATCTCGTCATTCTTACAGACGAAGACGACCGATCCCAAGAAGTCTCGCAGCTCCCTGGCTATGTATTTGATAATGTGACGATTGCTTCCGTAAAAATACCTATGATATATTTCGACACCATTAAACGTGCGAACGTTATTTTGACACGCTTCACCAACCGTACCAAGTTTGTCCCTCGATGTATGCGTCTCATAGTCGGTGCCTTACGCAGTTGCGTTCGTCTCCCAGTTAACGCGTCCCTCGGTCAGTTTGTTTATCGGTTAATGCGTCTCGAGGTCGGTGCGTTATGCAGTAAGTTCGTCCCGCAGTTGATGCGTCTCGTGGTCAAAGCGTTACACAGAACGTGCGTTTTCTAGGCGCGGCGTTTTTAGGCAAATGCGTCATTGCCTAAATATTTGGACCGGAATTCCTTTATATGACCACGGCCAATATATTGTAAGCTTGTTGTACCGAAAAGATGGACCGTAAATGGAGTATATGAAATAGTTGTTTCAGACCCTGGTAATTATCACCGAGTGTTGCACAAGTACTGCCACATTTACTGTGCGAAGGTCTACCGTAGGGCCAGGTTATTTAGAAACCCTTATGCCTAACGACGGTTTATAAATACACCTCCGCGCGTGACGCGCGGCGTACAAAAGCACACAGAGATGTCGGTATGTATGCCTTATATTACGCACGCGCAAAACGCAACATGCTCTTCTCCTGAGGACCCGCTGCATTGCAACAAAAGAAACGACGTGATTGATACCGAAAAGCGCGAAGCTTGTTCCGTGTGTCTTGTCTCGAGTTTCTTTTCAAAGGATTCGTGGGCACGCGATTCGGCGCATCCAAACTGGCTTGCGGACACGCGTATATTCTCGGGTGTATAGGCCGACATTTTTTTGATGGAGGCCTTACATGTCCAACGTGTAGGGAACACGTGCAAGACGAAACGTAGAAATTAGTGATGGACGAGTATGAGGACCTCGCGCGCGCGTATCTCAACGTGTACGCAAAGAAGTGCGAAGAGCAAAGGAACCTTTTAGAGCTATTGCCGTCAACGCAGGCATATTTTGCGTCGGGCGTCGGCAAGAGGTGTCTACCTCCCAAAATCATTCGCCTTACAAGGCGCCCGCCTTTGTTTCGGAATGCCTCGTGAGGTATCGAGTCTTTACCTTGCCTTGTCCGAATATCCGCATATATATACAGCAGGCCGGTTTGCGCAAGAACACGAGTCCGATGTACGCCGCGTTCGGAAACGCGCTTGCTTTATGCATAGTCGGCGAATGGCGAACTTTGGCCACCCCGCTGCTGGTGATGAACCTCAACAAATTTTTGCTCACGGTAATGCACGTTGACGTGTACATAGTGTACAATAACACGTTCGACGCGGTGTACCAAAAGCATCGGAACTCGCGAGCGGCATTTTGTCCATTCACCGAGCGCGTGTTTAAGGATATCGTGAATGTCAAGCACGCGGAGCGTGTGGACGCGGATTCAAGATGCACGCCTAACGGTAACCAATTTCGAAATCAAAGGCGGTGCGCTCGCGCTGTGCACGCGCACAGCGTCAAGTACGCGTTGTTCGGGTTGATGCGCCCGGACTGGCTCTTCCTGCGGCCCGTACAATTGGACCCGAAGAAGGCTTTGGACGGTACGATGTACAAATGTACCACCGAGCCGGGGTTTATCTGGATGACGATGCGAACGGCAGATGAATACTTTGCGCGCAAGCCCCAAAAAGACATTTGCCGGCTGCACTGGTCTAAACAGTACCCCAATGTTACGCACGTACCGAACGCGACTAATGGGGGCATACTACGACGTCCGGGTGTAGTGGATTTCGCAAACCCTAGTCCAAAGTTTACATCGGAAGAGATTGAGTATATGCGTTGTTACGACACGATTACAAACTAATGCTTCCTTACATATTTGCGTATACCACATTTAAATAGTTTAAAAAAATCAAAATCACACACAAACGCACATCGTGGACTATCACCAGCGTTTTTCTAAACACTTTCTAAAAGCGGTCGGACTGAGCTTGGCCCACGTTGTTAAGCCACTAATCGTATTTTTTTACGTATCTTGAGTAAATTTGCGCCGGGAAATGTGATGATGGCGGTCTTTTTCTATGACGACGTCATAATTTTTTTTCAGTTCCCCCCTAATCGCTCACATCATGGCTTCCTCTGGGCCACTTGTGACCTCGGTGGAATCAACTCCTCGAACACCACTCGACGTCGACATGTCAGTGGCGATAGGAACACTGCTGTTATTACCGGAGTTTTCAGTAATAAAAAAACGCGTCAATTCAGCAGGTCGTTCGCGTTGTCGGTGCTCAGGCCACTGGTCGAGAGTATTGAACTGATACTGGTGCGCCGCAAAATCCGGCGGAGGTGCGTCCGCCGGAGATTCTCCTGTTTGAACTACAGTGTCATATACATACGTAGGTACGTTATCGATGATCGACCGTTGCATCCGTCCTACATCTGGTATATCGACGCGGTTACCGGTTACAGGAAGCCTAGGAATAACTACTCCCCTATCGTCTTCACCGATGGTTTCTGTAATTTGAGCTTGCAGCAAGTTCTGCGTATGTATACCGTGTACAGCAGCCCGAGCGAAGTTACGCGTAAGTGTTCTACGCCGAACTTCCATGTTTGAAACTTGATCAAAAGTGCCTACCAGTTCAAATTCTAACTCCATATTATTTTCATCTGTGTGAGATACTTTGGGAGTTGTTTGGTCCAATTGATACCGTTGGAGAACCTGCCCACCCTCAGGATAGAAATGTGCCATATCTAGTTCAGTTGCTACTCCATGGGAAACATTGCGTGCTATTAGAGACAATCCCCGGATTTCACCGTTTTGCATTGTACGTAATTCAAAATAACATTGACAACAACTAACCCCGTGCTCAGGTATCACAAACACACTCACTAATTCACCTAAATCTCTAACTAAATCATCTGACCCATAAAAGTTCGATAAACTATCAGAGTTATACACGAGAGGCGTGAGTCCTGGTATATACCCGTTGCTGATAAATTGACCCTCACTCTGTTTGCACACGAACTCGTACTTGTAATAGTTTCTGTTACGATCGTCGACGGAAACAGTTATTACGTTAGGCTCTACACTTTCGATAGTTTCTTGTTTTGCGTTGTATGATTGTACCTCCCCTTTTATCTGCGACACGTCCAGTCTATCACGATTGTAACGTACAACCACCTTAAACTTGGTAGCGCTAATAATTTTGAAATTTATGAAAGGTCGCGTATCATCCGTTGACATACGCTCATCTCTGGCATTCTCTATCTCACCAGTGTCCGGTATATGAAGCGAAATCGACATCGCGATCAACGATACGCACGCATCAAACCCGGGTATATATACGGTACATACATTCTAAATTACACAAGGTTGGTCTAGGTCAAACCGTGCGATGAAATGTGAATATCGTGCACATAAGTTCACACCGTGGCAAAACGATTGTCGTTGCTCCGAACGCTAGCGCTGGCCTACCCCAATCCTGTCACGGTCGCCGCGACGTCCATGAAAAATGGTGAAGGTCACGCGCTCGGCTTAGGTGACTATCCGTAATGGCTACGAACCGCGCGTGCGTTAATCCATTTTGAATTCCACGTCCCGTTGAGCATCCTGCAACGTGCGCGCGTACACCCGGTTTTCGTTGACGATCAGCGCGTACTCCATGACCTGCCGCAGCTCCGAGTACACCGCCATGAAATTGACTGTCAGGAGCAAACCCGCGACGATGGCGTACGCTGTCGCCACGACCAGACCGCCCACGAGCATACCCGCGGGGACGTAATTCAGCACGGTACGGTCGTGGCAGGCGTCCATGCGATGGCGCGCGCGCTCGTTCATGTCGTGTAGGCCGTCGTAGTAGTGCGCGTAGCTGGTGAAGATCTTGGCGATCCACCTGGTGCTTTTGCGCGTGCGAAAGCTTTCGAGCGAGTCCGGATGCTCGCGCTCCCAGATGTAGACCGCGTTTCTTAAACCGTCCACAAAGCCGTACGGATCGGAAGCGCAATCGATGTTGTCGTGCAACCGGCCGCTGACCGGATCGCGCTTCGCCCACGTCTCCGGCCAAGCGATGTGATCGGGTAGGAGGTACGTCTCGACGTCCGTGGCGATGTCGTCCATGAGACAGGTGGGCAGAGCTGGGTAGCAGTCCAACTGCCATTCGTAGGTGGTCTGCAGCGTGGCGTGCACAACCAGCAGGGCGTCCACGGTGGCCACGTACGGGGCGCTCGAGGAGCCGCCCACGTAAATCACCGGAGCGCCGATCGCAACACCGATCAGCGCGTTGAACATCGCCGTCGGAAGGATCGGCCAGTCGAAGCGACGGCGACCGCAATCCAGAATGCCGCGTTGCTCGCACGTTCCAGCGCTGCGATCGCTGCGCTCGGCCGCGTGAACTGCGCGGAATGGGCGATTGGAGGCCAAGGTGTCGATGTTACGATGATACACCGGGTGGCACGCGCGCCGATGCCACTCGTCCGAGGGAAATAGCGCGCGCGCGCCGCGACAATCCCACCACACGCCGTGATCGTACACGAAGGCGTGGGTGGCGTTCGCGCGCACGGCGGCGCAGATGCGCTCAGCGAGGCACCTGTCCTGATCGGCGACGGTCGACGAATACCGGTCGGGACACGTGCACACGTAGGCCCTGGAGCGTACCGACGCGCTCTCGTAGTAGTCGGACGCGTAGTCGTCGTACCGTAGTATGGTGGAATCGGCGCTATCGTGCCGCAGACGATGCGGCGGGTCGGGATAATCCAAATTTGCCACAAGCTGCGCTAGCCGCCGGTATCTCGCGCTGTTGCGCAGGTCGCCAGTGAAATCCACTTCGTCCTTGAACCAGTAACCCGAGGAACGGCTACCGTAACCCAGACTGGCCCACGCACCGAGTGCGTCCGCGCCGTAGTAGGTGCGGTTGCAGAGTGTGCGCTCGTCGAACTTGGCGGTGGGGTCGTTATCGCGCAATTCGCACGCCGCCGCGAAGATCTGCGCCGGCACAAACCCTCCGCGCGCGGCCAGATCGTTCGCCCAGTACGTTTGGTTCGGCTCGATCTGTCGGTACGGATAGAAGTTGAAATCGACGTACGTTCGATCGTTACGATCCTGCACGACCACCGTGGACACGCCGGCGACGTCCGCGTAGCCTTCCTCGGCCCACCGCGCGTACCATCGCGCCCACTCGTTCGTTTGAACGGCGGTATCGGACGGCCAATTGCCCAGCGGTCTTCGTACGTCGCGCATGTGAAATCTCACCGCGTCGGTTTGCGCCAAATGCTCGGAGTGCAGCCCGATACCGAGGTCGTTCACGTAGTACACCCCGATAAAGTCCGTGTCGTAAAAGGATAAGTTGTTGATGGACCTGACGTCGTCGTCCGCGGTGGAATCGTTATTCTGCTGAAAAAGGTTGTTCACGAAAAAATCGGTCACGTCCGTGTCGAATGCGAACGTCGGAAAAAAGTTGCGGAGCAGGCTCTCACCGTAGCACAGAATCATGCGCGTCGCCGTCTGTTCATCGCACCTCTCGGCATCGCGCGCCTTCACACCGCGCACCGTGGTTCGCGTCAAATCCTCGATAACGCGGTTCTCGCTGTTGCCGGATAAGGCCGTGTCCACCCAAGTGCTCGCGTGTTTGAGCTCAGCCACGGCGAGCTGATACGGGGATCGTCCGTCCAAGGCGCGCAGGTTGCCCGTCGGATCGGTATGACACGACCGCGCCAGCCGCGTCGCGGCCGTTGGGAGCGGCAGAAAGTTGGCCGCACGAAGCAACGCGCAAACGCTGTGCTGAAACGTGTGATTGCGTTTCGATTCGGTCAGATCGTCCTGCACGCCGTAGTAACGGGACGCGTACGTGACGACGTCGCCGACCCCGTCCATGACGCGATTCGTTATTGCGCAATCGGCCGTTCGGGAGTGGGAGTACAGCGTGCCGGTACCGCTCGTGGAGTTCAGGTACTGCGTTAGGCGTCTGCTCGCCGGCGCGTGTCGGTCCGGTCCGTGCGTCGCCACCGCCAAATCACCGGTCACCCGGGACTGGACCGCTCCGGGCATCGCCTTCAAGGGGTGCGCCCCGACGAGCGGGTACTGCTTTTTAAAAAAATGCGCGTAGTCGGCATCGCCGTACACGCGGCTCCGATTGAACCAGCGGCTGTGCACGGCGCGGATGCCGGCCGCTATCGCGGAGTGCGCCGTGTTGAACGCCGCGGTGAAGTCGAACTCCGAGATGCGTGGATGCTTCGAGGCGACGTGCTCGTGTATTGCGCGGGTGAGGTTCAGAGCGCCGGTGATCACCTCGACGGAACCGTTCATCGCTCCCAACGCGGTCACGCTGATGGCGCCATCGGGCACGGCGAACGTAAAGTTTTTGAGATGAGCGACCTCCCCGTGCCACATGGCGCGCATGGGGTCCACCAACCCGGTTCGCACGCGCACGATCATCTCAGCGTCGAGCCCGTGCGCGTCGTACAACGCCACTTCCGCGGGGAGCGTGGCGTTTTCGGGGAGCGAGAAAGTCATAAGATAGACGCCCCACGCGACGCTCCGCGCTAGATCGATGGGTCGCATCGTATTATAAAAGACGTCCGCCGGTAGACTGGGCATGTCCAACGCGGACGCGAGCTCCATCCCGTAAAAACGCATCCGGACGCAGTGCCACGCAAGACTCGCCTCGACGTCGTCCAAACCGCGCAGGGTGGTAGGCGGCGGGCGCGTGGACAGCGCGCGCATCAGGTGGTCGCACTGAGTGTCGCCCGGCCAGAGTTGCGCGTCCATCACGTACTGAAACCGCGACTCCTGCGGTGCCCCGAAGACGGCGCTGGTCGGCGCCAGATCGTCCGCCTGGTTCGGCGCCCCGCATACGCACACCTTGTAGACGGCGTCGCAACGCCGCGACGCGGGGCCGCCGGCCATGACAGACCTGGCGCAACCCGCGCACAGCGTGACGGTGTTGTTGTACGTCATGTGGTTTTGGCACACCGCGTCCGCGCGCGTGTGGCAATCTCGGTGCGTGACGCACGGGCTACCGGCGACGAGCGTCCTACGCGCGTGCCGTATGGCGGAGGCGGTGAACTCTATGCCATCGGTGGCGTCGTCATCGACGAGCAGGCGTCGCGCGCTCGTGGAACCAGCCGGCGGCGGCGGGGGCGCGTCCACCTTGCGAGCCACACCGGTTTCCGCGTCGTGGGTGACGTCGTTTGTAGCATCGTCCTCGCCGGCGCGCGTGGCCTCCTGCAGTATGGCCAGCAGGTTGAGATCGCAGGTGCACAACGTGGTGACGGGCACCTCCGACGTCGTCATTTTCGCGTTCTCGAACAGGTCTAAGTTGCCGGAGGCGCGCAGATCGACCACCGCCCCAGCGAAGAGCAGATTATCCTCGTTGGTCACGGACTTGTCGCAATGGGACGCGCACGGAAAGGGTCCCATCACCCTGAGCGCCGCCAGGCAATCGGACACGCTCTGCATCGCCAGCCCCTCCCCGACGCGACTGCGGTATTCGCGAGTGCACATCTCCGCCTGCCTCACGTAACACACGGCGTCCCGCGCCGATCCCGTGGAGGCGAGGTCGCGGACGCCTCGCGAGGGGCACTCGCCGCAGCCCTCACCGGGCACGCCGGGCGCGCGCTCGAAGGTGGTAACGCCCGCGTCCACCACGCGCACGTAGGAGGGTGCGCACTCGAGGCCCAAAGTTAGATAGGGGGGCGCGCCGCACGTGCAGTAACCGCTGCCTCCGCAGTGAACGCCCGCGGCGCACATCTCGCACAGACAAGGAGTGCCGAAGTACTCGTCCTTGACGGTGCGCCGTCCCAGGCACGCCTCGTACCCCTCGTCCCAGTAACATATGGCCATCTTGTAAAGGCCGGTGACCTCCGCCTCGCACGTGTCCTCGCGCGTGTGCCGCCCGCATAGTTGCAACGAGTCCATCGCCGCGTGCGTGCCTGTCGCGGATGCACGCGGTGCTCAGTGAACAACGGCGTAGGCAGATAGAGTCACGCGTCGGCAGCACAAAGCGATCACGACGCACCTTCGCCGTACATGTCCCAGACGCGCCCTCGCACGTTGTTGGCGTTGCCCACCCCCGTCTTGGTTTCGAGGCACATCGCCTCGGACGTGGCCCAGCAGACGCTACATTCCGTCATCCACGCGGGTTCGTACGCGTTTCCGTCGATAACCGGAAGCTCGTCCGTGCGGTACACTTTAAAAACCCCATCCAGATCACGCGTTTCACACATGGACGCTTCCATGGGGCGGTAGAACTTGTTGTCGCCGTCGTCCGGCGCGTGACATTTTAGCTGCTGATGACACTTGGAGTACCTAGCAAGACGTTTTGAACACCGCGTGAAACCAGATGCGTACGGGCGTGCGTTGTTTTACGGGCAAGAAAACGCGTGTAATCGTGGAAATGAGGGGTGGGGGGGGCACCTTTCCGCGGTGTATCGATCCGGATGGTCGGATAAGTCGCGTGGGGTGGGACAGTCGCAGCCCATAATGTCCAAAAAGTTGTTACCCAGTACGTCCCCCAGTCTAAAATTTGGTAGACGAACCATGCAGTCGCTGAAATGCAGTTTGATCGGCAGCGGTACGCTCACGCCTGCGATATGGACATGTTTGATGGACAAACTTTCCGGTATTCGTACGCACTCCCCGCCGAAATTGAATTGCAGTATCGCACATACAACAACGGTGTAATCGTAGGCGAACGTCTGCAGCATTATGACGGCCTCGCACGTGCCGTTGATGATCGCGTTGATTATTTTGCCCAGGGGCGACTCGAACACAATACGGTACAACACTGTTTTGAGGACGGCGCCGTACTCCCTCAGGAAAGTCATTATAGCATGGCCCACGTTTTTCCAATCGTCCGCGTTCTCCTGACCGGTCAGCGCGTCTATGACCGACTTGAACAGCATGTAAAAAACGTTGATCAGATCGCTCAGCAGCCGCATGACAGCGCTACCAAACATGTTGCACACGTCCTCGATCATGGACACCAGGGCCATAGTGTCGCGCTGAAACGTGAAGAAATCGTTGTTGCCCTCGGGGTACAGCACCAACACCAGCGCGCGTATGTACTGCATGAACGCGACCAGCACGTCGCGGCAGTACAGCAGCAGTTGCGACCGGCTGAAAAGGTACGAGGTTAAGAAGGTGCCAAATTGGCTGGTGCCCCCGACGATATTTTGAAACGTCGCGCGCGCTCCGGCCTCCGCGGTGATCGTGCCATCGGCGACGCCGCGGGCGCTGTCCAGCATGCGCTGTATGTAGTACACGAACGTCTCGTTCGTCGCGATGAGGCTGCGCTGCACCATCGATCCGTAGGCCACCAGCAGCGTGGCCGTGGCTGCCTCCAACGGGTACGCCTGCATGTGGTGAACGTCGGTGGAGCAGGAGTCGCCGCTGCCGCCACCGACGCACCCCATCCGCAAAAACAAGGGTGGCACCCCAACGACAAAACCGTCATCGGAGGTGAGCGTGAGCAGATCGAGCTCGCGACCGCACCGAGCGCCGCGCAGAAGCTGGCACACGGACACGCAGGAGCCCTCGGGCGCGTAAAGCCAGTACGGAAAATCCGCGCGGTGCTTCAGCAGCACGTTCGCACTCTCGCTCGCGTCCTCGCTGTAACCGTTGTCGGTGACGTGCGACCCGTGCGTGGACGTTACGTAATACTCCAGCACGTCGTCGGTGAAACCGCCGAAGCCGAAATGCGACGCCTGTTCGACGGTCGCGGTGGTGTACGCCCCCGTGGCGTGATCCCGCTGGGTCAGCGCGCCCGTGGCGGCGTCTCCGCGGTAAGCGGTGAACTCGTCTAACGTTTGCAGCCACGCGCAGTGGCAGTAGCCGTCCCTCTCGCACCCGTGCACGACGTACGTGACGCTATCGCGCGTCCACAAAAACACGTGTCCACCGGGCAGCGTGGCGTTCCCAACGCCCTGCTGCACGCATCGCGAGTGCGTCAGCCCGACGCACACGGTTCTGGGAAGCAGGCTGCGCTCCCCGACATTCGACGTGGAGTACCACCGCGAGTTTATCCCAAATATTTCGGCGTACGAGTACAGCGAAGGGTCGTAATTGGCTGCGTAATATATCGGGGCGTAGAGGTACGGCGTGAAAGCGGTCAAGGCGTTGCTGAACGCCACCTGCGCCCACACATTTGCCGGTATAAAAGAACGCCGAGAGCTAAAAAGCAGTCACTTTTGTGTTGCATCACGGCCCAACAATGTCGAACGCTTTGAATAAATGTAACTTTGGGCAGTACGGCCTGGCCGTGCTCGACGCCTACGAAGTCTGTATGGAGTACACCTGTCGCGAGCTGCATCTGCACCTACGAGGCGGACGACGGCGCTTCCAAAATCTTACAGGTCCGAGCAGCAACACGCTGCACGGGCTGTTGACTCGCATGTATCAAGCCAGGCTGCTGACGCGCAGTGTGCGCGTTTGCACCGTGACGCGGCGCAGCCTGTACGCGTACCGCTGCGAAAATCCTAGAATGATAACTTGCTGCATCACGTTGTCTCGGCTGTCCCGACGCAACGCCAACCCAGCTAAGGGGCGTGAAAAGGATCCCCAACGTCTTCGTCCGACGATCCGCTGTCCGCGTCGTCGTCGTCCGCGTGAGCCTCCCCTTGAGTATCCTCTCGCACGTCCAGCCTCACGCGGTGCAGAGACGCCAACGTCGCGCCGGGCATGCAACACCAGCAATGCCACATTTGCGTCCGTGAGCACGTCAAGTGTCGCAGTTTGACCATACCGGAGATGCCGTGCATCAGCTTGACGGCCACCGTGCACCGCGTACCGAGCAACACCAGCGTTTGCAACTTGGAGTGCGCGCAGATCGCGTCGTGCTCTACGGGCATCTCGTTCACAGCGAGATGCAGGAACTCTAGAGCGGTAGCATCTCTTAGGGCAGCGTAATTGATCGGACCGCATGGATATTTAACTGTAAAATGTTTTAGCCGCGGCATGTGCGCGACGAAACCGACATGCGTAATGCCACGCACGTACATCAGGCTTAATCGCTCCAGCGCCTTGGCGTGGTTCAAGGCGGTCGCGCGTTCGTCGTCGAGTAGTGCGAGCATGTCGATCGTAAGCACGCGTAGGTTGCGCAAGCAGGGCAAGGAGCCAAGACTCAGCGCGACGTTCACACGACCCCAGCATTCGAGGTGAAAGTGGCGCAACCCTGTCAGCGCACCGCGCAGCTGCACGCACGCGTCGCCATCGCTGACGTCCCGGCAGTTGTCCAGGCGCAGATCGGTCAGGGATGTGTACCCGGCAAAACTTGAAAGGTCGAGGTCGGCGTATCCTATCAGCGTCAACCGAGTCAAAGACGTCAGCGTATCGGGTACGCAGCGCGTTCCCCGCGCCTTGCTCCGGCGCGAGAGGTCGCTCTCCAACAGAAGCGCGCGGAGCTCGGTCAGGTGAACCAGTCGCGCGGGTGCGCATTCACCGCGTTTAGCGCGCACGTCAAGCTCGGTCAGCCGCGGCAAGCCGCGCAGATCCAGCGCGGACGCGTCGTCAATCACGTACAGGCGCAGGCTCGTCACTGTGCGCGAGTGAACCGCGTTGACCACTTCGATGGGCACGCAGTGTAGCGAAATTCGACGCAACGACGCGCATCGCCGCAGCTCGTCGCAAAGCGGGCGCAACAGCGTGTAGCTACTCTGCGTGCGCCTACAGCACATGGACAAATCAAAAACGCGCAGCGAGGAAAGTTTGGGTAGCTGCGGGACGACGTGCGTCTCGAGGTAACGCCAGAAGGGTTTCACGTTCAGCTCGCATTGAACACACACCAACCGGCGCACGAACTTAGCGCAAAACTCCGGATAGCGCGCCGCGTAACGCACGTCCCGTAGCGTTCGTATCTCGTCGAACTCCGGACCGAGTATTGCGCACGATTCCTCTTCCAGTGCGATTTGCGCGTAGATCCTCAAAAACTTCCCAGACAGCTGTTTGCTGATGCACCACCGCTCTTGCGTGCTGTAATCGTAGTCACAAAGGCGTCGACGCGGGTTGGAGCGAAAGTGCGTGTCCGGATCGAGCATGACGCAATCGTCCAGACCGATCACGCTGATCGGCAAAAATGATTGTATACGCAGAATAAAAATTTGGCGTCGGATTGCCTCGGAGGCACGACCGATCCGTGAAACGGCGCGCAGACACAACAAACCCGACGTGCACAGTCGCATCACGATTATGGGTTCAAAAACTGGCAGGTCGAACAACGTGGGTTGCATGGTTAGTAAATCGTAGGGTGGCAGGGTGGTACGTTCGGGCGCGTTTACGGTCGCGCCAACGATCGAGCTATATATACGAGCGCGTGCGTTTAGGCATTTTGTGGGCTTCACCGCACCTGAGCCTCAAAGCTTAGCACCACGACGGTGTTCACGATGGCTGTGGGGTAGAGCATGTCGTCGAAGACTCGCTCGCACTCGCGGTCCTTCTGCGTTTCACCGACGCCGAGGTTAAACAGGTCCGTCATGCAGTTTGCGATATCCACGACGTAGTTTATCAGCAGTTGCAGGCTGCTCTGCACCGCCCGCGTTTCGGTGCTGGTGACGCCGATAATCTCCGCGTGCTTCAGCACCGCCTGCTCCATCAACTGCGCGTTGGACATTTCAAGCAGCTCCGTCGTGGACGCGGATTTGAAAAGTCGCTTTATGCTGGCCTGTTGCGACCTGAAAAACTCACCCATGCTCGTGCTTGATACAGGCGTGTTAAGCGCGTACGTTATTGCGCATACGGGGTTTAGGTTCATGCTGGTGTCGATCTCGTACGCGCCCGCCGCGCAGTTGGCGCTGAGCGGGTTGCACGCAATGGATTCCCCTGTCAGGGGGCTTGGATATTGCGCGTACCTGCGCACCCGAACGCGCAGGTTTCAGGAGTGGAACCTACAACCGCGTAGCGAAAACGTGCGCGCGATACTCACGTGGAAACGGCGTGCACGATTTTCAATGACTCCTGCATAAGGTTGTTGTGAATATCCGACTTGTCGCACATTAGCGTGGTCGTTTTGTCCGCGTACGCCTCCACGGCCCCGATCGGTCCGTACATGAACATGTGCACCACCTCGTACAAGCTGTGTGCCGCGGCCATCTGCTCGTCCAACGCAGGCTCGACCAAGCCCCATAACGTGTCTTTGCTTAGAAGCTTACCCTGCGTAACCTGATTGCCGGTGTAGGCCACACCAATTATCACGGTGCGCAGCGCGTTGGCGTACATGCGCAACGAGTGCCGAGCGAAATTCGCCGCCCCGGGCAGGTACGCGTCGAAAAAAACGTGCGCGGCGTCGGCGCTCTCTTCGTGCAGCACGTCGTGCAGAACGTGGTACTCGCCGCCCATGCTGACGCTGATATTCCAAAAGTCGTTCATCCAAGTGCGCGCGATCGTGCGCTGGCTTTGACTATCGGAGGCGGTCTCAGCCGCGAGCGTGGCGGAAGCGCTGTCGTCGGTTATGGTAACCACCGCGTGCACGAAAAGCTCATCCTGCGTGGCACCGTCCGGATCCGAAGCGTGCACCTCCGCGTCCTCCTGCGCCCCTTCCGACTCTGCGCTTCTTGTCATGTACAGCAGCAGATCGCCACCCATGCCGGGAGTTTTGGCGTCCGCGTATTGCGCGCGCAACGGTACGCGATCCCCTAGAAGCAGATGCGACTCCAGGCACAGCATGTCTGCGTTGTACGTGTACTCCGCCGTATCGCACGTCGCGGATCGTCGGCCCTCGGAGCCCACGCTGCATCGTGTGCTGGCGGGTGGCGGCTCCAACGGGGTGGGGGGCGGCGACGGCGGAATCGACGGGGGCGACGCGGGCGTGGGTGGCGACGGCCTATCCGGAGGCGCGGGCGGCGGCTGGTACGCGCTGGGAGGCGGGCTCGGAGGAAACGGTGGGAACGCATACGGGGGCAACGGGGGCGGGCTGGGTGGGGGTGGAGGCAGCCTAGGTAGCGGCGGAGGCGTCCCGGGCGGACCCGGCGTCGCAGGCGTGTTGGGCGGCGGTGGCACGGGAGGTTCGGGGGGGTGCGTCCACATGGAAGGCGAATACGGCGGAGGTGCCACCGCGGACGACGACGGCAACGGCGGTGAAGGTGGCGGTGGCGGTGGCGGTAGCGGTGGCGGTGGGGGTGGCGGTGGCGGTGGCGATGGCGGCGGCGGTGGCGGTGGTGCTGGTGGTGATAGCGCCGGAGGCGGGCTGACGAGCGCGCCGGGTGGACTGGGTGTCAAGGGGGGATACGGCGGTGGCGGTGGTGGCGGCGGGTATCGTGGTGGCGGAGGTGAAGCAAGTCCCTCGCAAGCGGGACTGCACGCGTAAAGCGTGTTGGGATGCGTGTTGTAAAGCTGGCATCCATGCGGTACGCTGTGGTAGGCCAGCAGCTCCTCGTCGCTCGTTTCCACAACGGTTTCGTCCGACACCGGGTCCGCGCACATGTACGCCTCGTCCGTCGTGATCACGGACGGCCCTCCGAACGCGCGCGTGACGATGTTTGCGCAGCAACGATCCAAGGAGTCGCCGCAGGCATTCGCCCGATCACTGCTTGCGAACTGCCGCAGCAGCGCACGCGCCGAGATTGGCCTCGCCGAATCGTCCTCGACGCGCGCCAAAGTGTTGCCCGTAAAGTCGATGGTAAAGTTGGCCCACTCGCTGCCTTCGAGGTCGCCGTGCATGTAGATCGGTATATGCACGCCCGAGTCGTCCAACAGCACCTCCGAGTCGGTACGCTCCGCCCCGTGCCACTCGTCGCCCGACAGTGGCACAATCAGCGAACGTCCGACGACGTTCTCGCCCACGGAGTACAACGGGTTTCGGGACGTGCTTTGGTGCATGCGCACCGTGTAGCTCTCCCCGACGAAGAGCCGGAGCTGGACGTGTGCCGCGCCGTCGACCAGGTACGCTAGATGCGATCGGATT
This sequence comes from Cymbomonas tetramitiformis, assembly GCA_001247695.2. Classification (NCBI taxonomy): domain Eukaryota; kingdom Viridiplantae; phylum Chlorophyta; class Pyramimonadophyceae; order Pyramimonadales; family Pyramimonadaceae; genus Cymbomonas; species Cymbomonas tetramitiformis. The sequence goes on from LGRX02004238.1 coordinate 19,200, forward strand.
CGATCGTCGGAGGCGTCGACGTTGCTGCAGGTAACGTAAGCCGCCTTCACCTCCATCACCTGACCATCATCTACCGTCCGCGTGTCGTCGCACCGAACCGCCAACGGGCGATCGGCGTACGTACCGTCGTTGTACGTCAGCAGACGCCGCGCCCCTGGCGCATCTTCAAAATAAACGTGATGGTAGGCCAAGGTCGATTCATCGGTCGGGACGCAAGGCTTGCCATCCTCGACGACTCGACAATCCGTCCCCCCACCAGGCAGGTGCGTCGCGCAATGACCTTCGCCGGACACAGTGAACCACGCGCACCCTTTGGTCGCGTCGCACTTTGCCCGCGTGGTTTCGGTGCAAACGACGTTTGTGTCTGGTTGGCACCGCTGGTGCGTCGTGGAACCTATCAGGGCGTCGCATCCTAAGAAGCGCTGCATGCAAAGCGAGGCGTCGGAGTCCCATTTGCAGGTGCGAGATCGGCCGCGCGCCTCGCACGTGGCCTGCGACGTGCTGTGATCGGCGCACACCCCGAAGTCCGGAAAACATTCCACTACCCACCCTTCGTGCACCTGTTGAGTGCACAGAGTACGCCCGTCGTACATGGGTGGCAGCGCCGTGTTCTCGCAGAATTGTGCGGTTTGGCCGACGTTGGTATAAGCGCAGCGACTGTACAGATTGTCGAGCTCCTCCGGTGGTACCTCCGGTATTGTGCCCCCACCCGTGGCGTCCGCGGCGGTGGTGCGCGGTTTGTAGTGCCCGCAGACCTGTTACGCGTAACGCTCACCCCCCCCCTCCCCCTCACCCTTATCGCAACACAGGTTGAAAGCTTCCCCGCAAATAAAACGCCTTCACAGTTACTCTACGCAACTTTGCTCATCCCCGCACGTGTCGTGACATACCTTATAACCCGTGGAGTAATGCTCCAACGGGTGGTCCACGCCGGTGTCTGTCTGACATACACAGTTTACGTCGCTGTCGTTGTTCTGCACGACGTACACATCCGCGTTCGTGCGAGCGACGTCGCCCAGCAATGCCACCGTGTCGTTCGCGTAAAAGCGGTCGCCGAAGTCGCGCACCAGCGTCCAGTACTGCCACCCGACTCGATCGTAAACGCGCGACCTGCGCACGAACTGCAGCGGCGAGACGCCGTCATCCCCGAAAGCCTCGGCCAGAGGCCGCGCACCACGGTACCGCGTCTCCGGATCCCACACGCTCGGCATCATCCAGTCCGCATAATTTGTGCGCTTGTCCGCGAAGGTGGCGTCGCCGAGCACGCACATCAAACGTTTCTGCTGCCCGTTCGCCGAGTTTGCGTCGCGCGGAACGTACATACCCAACCACGGCGCCACCTCGCTCTGATACACGTCCCCGGTCTGCAGCGGCCGGTTTATGACGTCCTCCACCACGCTCATGGAGGTGCAACGGAACGCGCGGTTCGCGTACACGTCCCGCACCTTGCGCATGTGATGCTGACCGTACCGAGTCCGTTCTGCTTCGGACATGCCACGCTGGTTGCGCTCCACGTTAAAAATCACCTGCTCGTCCTCGAATTTGTCCGCGGGCCGTTCGGCGTCCATGCACGCGTCGAAGCACATTTGCAGGAACGCGTCGTCGTCGTCGCGGGTGCTGCGACTGGAAGAGGCGGCCGCGTCGGTCGACGGGAGAGGAACGTGCAGATTGTAAGCCGTGGCGACGTGCTTGTTGGTCCCACCGTCGTACCCGTAGAACTGCGTTACCGGTGGGTACTCGCATTCGCCGGGGGGCATGTCGAAAGTCGCGTCGCACGGTTTCCCTTGGTAGATGATCATCCTCCAGGTGTTCGGTGGGTGCATGACGTTCACGCTGGGTCGCTCCGTGACCGTCTCACCATCCGGAACCACCGCGTCGGCCGGCTTGAGAGTGTACGCGTTTGATGCCTCGTCGTACCGCTCCGTCACCGCCGCGAAGCACTCGTGCTCCAGGCGCGTTCCGTCGGCAGCGTGCTGCGCTTCGCTGGTCGACGCGTAAAGCTCCGCCACGTACCCTGGCACCTGCGAGGTGTCGTCCGTCGCGGAGAACGACTTGTAACCGAAAAGGGGCCGAAGAGCCAGAGTCGCGTTGGTCACCTCCGGATCGCTGTCCGCGTACGCCGTGTCGCCCAGCACGGCGTCCAAACGCGCGTCGCCATACGTCATAAGCTCGCGGCGCAGACGCCTGGCGGCGTAAGTGAGATTGTCGCCCCTGAATGCGCACGAGCGCAACGTGTCCCCGGCATCGAGCGGTACGTCGTCCAAAAAGCCAAGCGCCTGCGGGTGATCCGCGGCGGCGTGCCACAGGTTGTAGGCGTGCTGAAGGGCCCAGTAGTTGTACATGGCAAGAAACGGCCTGACGCCGAGCGCCGAGTCGATCTCGTCCACGCTGTAATTTTTACTTGAATCGAGGTAATTCAGCTCGGAACGACTGAACAGCGTGCCACGCATCTTTGTGCCGATGCTGGCCGCTGTCATCCCGGGCAACAATCGCTTGAGCGCATCGTCCGCGTGCGACGCGGTTTCCGCCTCGGCGCGGCTGAGTGCGGTGCACGGTCCGTGAGGATGCTTGTTCAAATCGGCGTATCTGCGATTTACCGCTTTATTGTTACCGCCCGACGCTATCTCCTGACCGCTCCACGTAAACGCCATGTGTTCGTTAGTATCGTAACATTCGGTCAACAGCTGCTTTAGCGTTGTAGATTTTTGATCGTGCAGCTCCGTGGGAAAGGCTTTGGGGCGGTCGTAGAAGGATCTTCGCCGCTCTTGGCTATCGCCAGCGAGCGAAGCCGGCTCGATCCCGACGTAGTGGTCGGCGGCGTCGACGCTGCGATAGACGCGGAGCTCGGACCCCTCCGCGCACACGTGCTCGTTCGGGGTCGGCGGCGTCACGATCACCGCGTGCGCGTGGTCCCCGCTCACGCGATACGCGTTCACACGCGCGTTGCCCTCCCGGGATCGTTGCACCTCCAGGTAGGCGTTGCGATAGGGGCCGTGCACAGGCGCGTCGACGAGGTCGCTCGGGGTTTCGCACTGGGTGGCGACGTCGCGACAGGTGAACTTGTACCGCACCTCCCAGTTGTACGTGTCGTATCGCTCGGGTCGGTCGCTGATGTCGTCGGCGCGGGCGCCAAACGTCTCGCAGAGATCCTGCAACACGTCGCCCTCCTCGCGGTCCAACATTTCCGCCATGCTGCCGCCGTTGCCCACGAACAAGCGCGCGCGGCGCGTGGCGCCCTTGAGCGACTCGTACTCGGAGCTGGCGGTGTAGAGATCGCTGGGTGGGGGCGGAGGCGGTGCGTATATCTCGTGGTCGTACATACCGCGATACCCCGCATCCAAACCCGTGACTCGATCGTAAGCGACGGTTTTCAAGTCGTCGTAGCGCTGCGCGGTGGCGTTCCACACAGTCTGACACGGCGATTGGCACTCGTATATCGGATTGGTGTTTTGGAAGGGCCCGACGTATTGCGGGTCGTCGTCAAAGTCAAACGAGACGTACAGCGAATCCGCCCACCCGTCCACGGCCACGTACGCGGACGACAGCGCGCTGCGTGAAAAGCCTCGCCAGCTCCGCGCCGTCGCGTACGAATATTGGTACGTGTTGTAGCCCCCATCACCTTTGTACGGTCGACGCGCATTACCCTCCGCGACGTGCACGTCGTACATGTCGTACATAAAAACCGGCAGCACCGCGCGTTGCAACCGAGCGTGCCGTTTCTCGTAGCTGGTGCTGGTCGCGGAGTCGGGGGACGCGTACAGAACGCCCCTGCCGCGCGCGCCGTTCGAGGTGGCGCTCACGTTTAGAGCTCGCCCCACAGTGGAAAATTTGTACGTCCCCGGAAAAAAAGCGTTGGGTATGCTGCGCGTCACGGTAGTGTTTAACCGGGGCTCAGCGTCCGTGGTCCCGTACGTGGCGCCCTTCGGCAGGGTGGCCGAGTACGCGGTGTCGACGTACTCGACGTAGTAGGGGTCATCCACATCGACGCTGTCCTGTTCTGGGCCGTGGCTCGACATTCTGGTCAGGTTGTCCGCGCTGCTAACGGTTGGCCCCCACAAGAAACCGTGATCACTGACGAACAAACGAGGGTGCGGAGGAGCCATGTGCGTCGCGCAGCTACCTATGGTCGGCACGTCGTTCGCCTTGGCCGTGAACGCGCTCGCCGGGCATGCGCCGTCTGCGCAAAGCCGATTCGAAATTTCGTGCGTGCGGTCAAACTCGTCGTTCACCGTCATGGTCAAGCTTTGTCCGCGCGCCGCGTGGTAAGCCTTCTCCACGCTCGCGCGCACGGTCTGGCACAGGTTGTGCTTCGTGTTCGTCGCGCCCAACTTGTTGTCCATGCCGTCGGACACGGTGTAACTGTCCTTGGTTGTTGACTTGGTTGTCGGCACCGGTGTGTCAGCCAGTATCAGGACGCTGTCGCAGGTGCCCAGTGGTGTGGCGACGTCGTACCCAAGCACCCACGACGCGTCCACGACGCCAGCCCATCGCTCCGTCGGACATTTAGTGTACACCAGTTTGCGTCGTTCGGCGTCCTGGTCGCTCGCATCGGGTGCATAAATATTCTGAGGATCGGTTTCGTCGGCGTGCTTGGCGCGCAACGCGTCCAGTGCGAAACCAACGGACACTTCCGTGCTGCTCGGGGTGGCGTCCGAGCTGGGATCCGTCAGCACGGACACCGTGAAGCCTTTGCACACGACCCACGCGGGCGGTATCAACTTCACGTCCTCGGAGTTGTCGGGGTCCACGTCGACGTACGACTCGGGCATATTAGCATTCAGACCGTCGCCAGCGGCCACCTGCGTCACGGTGTTGTTGTTGATAGCGCGACAGGTCGAGCGGCCGACCTGCGACAGTTCGGCCCACAGCGATTCGCCATCTTCCACGTTGTGGGGCAAGGTGAACACCACGCGGGGTCCGACCACCTCATAAGCCGCGGCGGTATCGCTGTCAGGGGCCCACCGCCCAAACGCTTCCATATCCGCCAGCAGAGCGTAACCGCATATCGGGCACGCGTTTTGCACCTGCCCGAGCGCCAGGGACAACCCTTTCGCATTCCACAGCGCGGAGTAAGTGTCGTTCGTAGTTGTATCTGTGTTTGGCAAATAATCGGGTCGTCGCATGATGTCCGCGTAGTACCCCGCCATGGAAACACGGTATTCTTGCAAAGCGATATTGCTGGGCGCCGATTCGGGCCAGTGCTCGTGCTTCGCGTTCTGCACCCACGAGAAGCTGGCAATCTGCCAGAAAGCGGCGCCGTCGATGTACCCGCCTCGGTGTTCGGGGAAGAGCACCTCGTCGGTGGAGGCCTGGTTGCCAGCGACGCGATACGCGTAGTCGTCGACCAACCCGTCGGTCGCCAACGCGTATCCCCAGTCCTGCCTGCGCATGCGCTCGTGACGCTCCTGGTAGTCGGCGAACGCCAGCGGACGGAACGGTTGGCTCACCCACCGTCCTACGTAGTTATTGCCGTTAGTTTGCGTGCCGGATGTCGGGGAGGACAGCCTGTCGATGGAATAGAAATACACAGTGGCGTTTCGGTGCATAGGCGGCGGACTTTGCTGTATCTGCAGTAAAAAGAAGGCGCAGGAACTCGTCTCTAAGCACACGCGCATCGGGTGCGTGTAATCAACGTCGGGTACCACCCTGTCATCGTACAACAGGTCCTCGGTAGCAAAATCATACGCGGCCTCGGACAAAATATGGAACCCCCCCTGAGCAAACGGTACTTCTATCGAAGATGTTTTATAAAACTTTGATGAAAGGTCGTAGGCACCAAAGTGACGACACGCAGCATCGAATGTTTTTTTTATCGTGTACATACAAGAAAAGTAGTACGATGCGCAAAGTAAATTTTGATTGCAGCGTTTTTGGCAATCATCGCGGACCGGTGCACAATTGCCAAACAGATCGAGGTTTTGCGTGGTTTCTTCGAAAAGTATGTCATCGGTGACGTAGACGAACACAGTACTGGGCCAACCGTCGCCAGTATACACACCCGTTTTTGAGACGAAGGACTGGTATCGGTCACAGTTGACGTACGTATCATATCCGGATTCTTTTTTTTGGCAGGTATTTGGTAAGGTATCTGCTCTAAAGTAGCGAGGCCCGTAATGGATTGTGTACAACGGATAAGTCGGTTCTCTAACCCCCAACCCGTCCGCAGTCACCAATTCCTGAGATTTGTAGTCGTACGGTATGCTTGCGGTGATTGGGTCGAAGTAATTCCGCACGTCGTACGCAAAGTTTTTCGGGGCGGCCTGCGACCCGTACGTGTTGATCGTTTCCCCGTACTTGGACGCGCCATCCTGACGAACCAGATATACCACAGGCGACACGTGGGAATAGATGCCGACCTGCGGGCAGTGATTCTCCAACTGGGGCTCGACGTCCACCTCCGTGATGCGCACGGGCTCACTGGAGTTGCGCACCGCCAACAGCAAGCACACCAGCTCGTAAGCGCCGGCCGTACCCGAAAAAGCCCGGAAGAAGTACGTGACGTACAGGTCACACAACGCATCGTCGCGGCAGCGTCCCAAGCACGTGGTGTTGGACGCATCGGACAGAGAGTCGTTATAGTTGACGCTCTGCAGCTCCGCGCAGGACAGGTTTTGAGTGGCCCGCAAACTCGCGGCCGGCTTGTACTGACCCAACGAGTTCTGCTCCGCGTCGTTTACGTCGGCCATGATGATCCTCTCCAGCAGAATGTACGGCTTGTCGCAACCATATGTGCCGTTCACGCACATCACGCGCTCGGCCTGTTCGTACGTGAGCATCGCTTCAGGCACCGTACCGGTGGCCGGTGGGTCGACGGAAGCCACCAGCGCGCTAAGATTGTACACGTGGTAATTTTGATGCAGGGTCGTCCACTCTGGGAGCCCGGACGCGGACGCGGGTGGCACGGGCGGAGGCGACGGCGCCGGATACGTGCGTGTCTGCGCAAGCACCGTCCACGAGTTCGTTAACCCCGTTTCCCCCTGCCCGAGCGATTTTTCTTTTCAAAAATGTGAGGGATAGGCTGGTCGGGCGCACCTGCTCCGCTAGCGCGTAAACGGCGTGGTAACCGCCCGTGATGTTTGGTGCGTCGTCGGTGGTAAAATTGGTCCACAGGTTGCCGCTTCTGTGCGCCGTGTCGCTCTCTATAAGCTCGTCGGCGTCGGTGGTAAACTCGCAGGGCGCGTTCGTACCGTGATCACCCGCGCCGCAGGAGTATAGCACGCACGCGTCCCGCACGTAGTGGGACCCCCCCTGCGTGTCCTGCCCCACGTACAACGCCATCTGGAAGGTGCGACACCACTCGGTGTCGTCGCATCGCGTCCTGCAGAGGACGGCCAGATCGTCGCGGTAACAGGCGTTGTCGGGGTCGTCGAGCACGTCGCGCCAATCCGCACCGACGCGGCACCCGTAGTCCGCGTGGTCGCAAGTCGTGTTGTGCGTCACGTCGTTGCACGCAGCCAGGTTTAGGTGATACTCGTACTGAACGTCGTTGCTCTGGATGAAGGCGCGGAGCACTTTGTGCGACTCCGTCGCGTAGGTGGAATTTCGGTAGGTCGATGAGGCAGTTGCGTGCTCGTGGGTGACGTGCGCGTAGGAGGACGTCGGCGGACCGTTCGGAAACGGTGGCATGGGCGGAGGCGCGAGCGAGGCAAGATCGTTCGGACGATCCGGGCCAATTGTGGTATCGCCAAACACCGGTTTAAGCTGGTCGCAAGGCGAATCGTCGTGCGGGGTTTTGCGCGAGTAGTAGTTCTGATGCGGGCCGTCGTGTACGCGGTAGCAAGTGGGTATGCGGTTGCGCAAGTAACGGTTCCAGAGAAACCCAAAATCCGGCGGCACGTCCAAATACACGTCCGTTGTGGCCTTGGCCGTCACCGCGGAACCCATGCCCAACCCGCCGTCGCGCACGCCGTCCGCGCTGTCCGCACTACCCATGCCCGCGCGTTTGTGATCGGTCGGGGCGCCTTGCAACACGCGATTTACGCCGTTTCGTTCATAAAACGTGTCGGTCGGTGTGAAACCGGAGCCGAACACCTCATCCCCCGACGCACGCATGCGAGGCGTCTCGGCCACGCGCGACCACAGCGTCACCTCGGGCGGCGGCCACAATATCTCGATCGGTGCGGCGTTCGACACGCCGTAAGCCGTAGTGCGGGCGTTCGACATACCCAATTGCGTCAGGTCGTTGCTATTGATCGTGCGGTAGTAAAACGCGGGATAGTAGTGGCGCCTCCGCAGGTCCATCGCCGTGTGCGTCGCGTACAGATGCCCGGAGTGACGCGTGTGTACGTGGTCGGCGCTCGAGGCGTTCGCTTTGGCACCGCCCGTGCGGCCCGCCGGGGTGAACCCAGCGTACGGGACCTCTTTAAGATCAAACCGGTCGTCTCTTCGGGGCGCCCCTGAGCGGGCGGACCGCGCCTTGATGTCGTCGTCGTACTTCCACGCAAAGGGAGGCGCCTTCGTGGTGTGCAGCGCGTCGTACACTCGGCGGCGATCCACCCCGGTGTTTTTCGCCGCGTACCTGCCGAGAGGCTCCGCCCCTCGCACCCCCCGACCAACTTACGTGTTGGACAACGCGCTCGGATGGCTAAAACGAAAACGTGCACATGGTGACGTGGTTGAGAATCTCCAACTATCAAATGCAATATGACAAGCTCAAGAATTACCTCTGAGCACCGTACAGTGTGAAAATAAAAGCGCGGATGGCCTTTTTGCCGCGCAGGTCCGCCTCATCCTGCACGACGGCGTCGTTCACAAAGGAATTGTCGGTGGGCTGGACGTACAACTCGTCGGAGGAGGACTTGTGTTGTTTTGCGGTGTCAAATCTGTATGGAGAGTACGTGCCGTGCGGCGACCCCACCGCAGTGCGGTTGAGCACATAACCAAGACCGTCGCGCGCGGCGGAGTAGCCTCGGTGCGCGTCGCTGTCGCTGTCACCTTTCGCTTGGTAGTACGACCAGGAGGCGTAGCTCGGGTAAAAGCGGCTGGTCTGCATCTCGTAAAGCTCCTGGCTGCCGCATTTGGTCTTGCTATCGATGCAGTCGTCGAGCGTCGTCTTGTCGTAGGGATGACCGTCGTAAACGTACATGTCCTGGGAGGCGAAGCCGAGGCAGGGTTGCGCGTAGGTAGCGCTGACTTCTCGTTGTCTCGCGCATTCTGATGTGTGTTTGCACGCATCGGTCTCAAACATTTTGGTCTCTGAAACCGCGGCATAAAATTTACAAGATTTAACTATTTTATGACCCGATGTCTCGCTCGGACAGCCGGCATATCTTGTTCCTTTGGGCTCGTCGTTAGGTTTATTTTTGTTACTGAACCAATAGCAATTGTCTGGATCGTCGTGACACATAACGGCTTGTTTTTTTACGACATTACCGCGGTAAGTGGTACACGTGCATTGCAGCTCATGCCCACTGTGTGTAGGTTTATATATTTCTGTATGTTCCCAATGCCACCAAAAACATAAAACGCTGTACGCAGTGCATGTTTTGTCATCTAAACATTTTTTTTGACATGCCGCGGGATCGATATTACTGTATGTATATAGTACGGCTTGTATCTGACTACTGCCTGCAAAATAGTGCGTGTCATCCATTGTTTTTACGGATTTGGCTTCCGGCGTTTTTCCATTTTGTTGCCAATTGTTTTGTGTCTGTACAAATACGTAATCGGTATTTTGATTTGAAAACGGGGACGTTTTACCAATTTCGTTTGCGTAATCTAATGAAAATTCACGAAATGGTGTCAAATTTGAGTCCAAAATATTTTTGTAGGTCCGGTGTTCACGTGTGAAATCGTCGCACAGCCCGGCCACCAGATCCGAGACGCGCTTGAACGTCTCCTTGTTGTTGAAATCGTCCAGCTCCTCCATGTCCACGCCGTAAGCGCGTTTCGCGGACTTGGTGTACTGCTCTGGCATCGTGTTGCTGGTGGTGGTCTTTCGTGCTCGCTCCGTCTTCCCGGGGGTGGTCACGTCAACAAGGTCGCCGTCCTCGTTGTTGGTCGGTAGCAGCACCAGCACGCGCGCGGGGCCGCGGTTTCCCGGATCCTGCCGCCATCCGGACGACCGCGCATCGTCGTGGTTGCTCTGCCGCCAAGCGAACGCCGTGTCGTAGCGGAAGCCGCCGTGCGCCCCGTCGTCGTTCCACATATCCACGATCGGCACCACCTTACGCTCGCCCTGCCTCACGGGCACGGTTACGTCCCACATGTCGTAAAAGGCCGTCATGAATCGCATCTCCGGGGACTCTACGCCTTTGACGTTCGCTGTTGTTGTGGATTCGAGGCGCGTGGTGTCCACCGAAATGCAATTTCCGTCGGGGAAGGTGTCCTCGCACGTGCATATCGCGCGACCGTCGCCCGTGTTGGTGCGGCTGGCGAACTGGCTTCGCCAACGCGAGCTTCCGTCGTACGGTGTCTGTTCATCGCACAGGCCGCACGTTCGGTCGCAATTTCTATCGCCGCAGATTTTGCTCCTAACGGAATTCACCGCCAGCAATAATTCGAGGCACCCTGGCCCCTTGTCTACGCAGCCGTCGCCCGTGGGTGGAAATTTGGAGCTCGCTTGTTCAGGCAGGTGGCACGCGCTGTCGGCCTTGTATTCCGGGGAACTCTTAAACTCCGCCTGGCATCGGGCGTCGTTCCAGTCGTCACTTACCGCTCGGTTGCACACCCCGGTTTTGTCACCCGAGTAACCGTGACTCCATTTCGTGTATATGCTTTCATCGCCGCTCGGCACGGTTCCGAACGCACCCGTGTACGCATCCGGAAGCTGTATCTGCGGACCGGACACGTAATGCAGATCGAAATCCTCGATGAAGTTTTTCTGGGCGTTCCCTCCGTGCAGAATGTTGTAGTTGCTCTTCACATCATCAATATTGCGAGCGTCTTCCATCGCCGATTTCATATTTTTGCACATATCCGAATAAACATGGTCGCACAGCCACGCGGTTCGGTTGCGTAGCGCGGTGTTGCCGTAGGCCACGGTCGCGGCCAGCGCGTTCGGGCCGGTAAACCCGTACGTGTTGTATGCCGACAGAGGTATCGCCTGCGGACACGCCGGAAAGTCAGTTACATCCGTGACCAAATGCGCAACCCATATTCACATGGGGGTGGAACATATGGTACGCCATTGTTGCCAATGATGCGTGTTGGAGCGCACGTTTTGAAAGTCGTGCGCCTGTTCGCGCATCTCGATGTCGCCGTTGGTCTGGGACGCCACGTAGGCGTTCGCGTCCTCCCGGATACTCACGGACTCGTGCAGATCGTTCACGGTCAGCAGTTCGCCGCCCGCGGTCACCTGCGGACGTGTCCACCTTACTCGACAACGACACGCAAAACGCCTCCGCTACGAAACGGTACGATCGGGCGGGTAGACACCTGGAATCGGGCCACGTTCGTGCTTATCTTATGGTTGGCGGGTGGCGCTTCCGGTGCTGGCGGCGTGGGTGGGTTGTCCAGTTCGATGGATGGCTCGAACGCCAGCGTTTCACCGGCGCACGTGTACAGCCATCCGTTCGTGTGACTTTTTTGATCCACTTTTGATTGCTGCCTCTGCGCGACCATGTCGTCCCTGACGTGCTCGTCGATGGGGTACCACAGCGCGGTGCGATTGCTTGTGCGTGCCAGTTCCTCGGCGACGTAGTCATCGTAACTCTCCCGCATCATGTCCGGAGCTGGGTAAGTGATCGTATCGCCGTCGGAATCCACCTCGTCGTGGGGCCACGCCGCGTCCAGCCGGCGCAAACGCACGCGCCGCGCCGCGTCCTTTGGCGTGGCGTGAACGCCGGCCACCATGCCGAGGCGTCGCCCGGTGAGCATCGCGGGCAGCATGCAGGCGTCGTCGTTTTCGTCATCGCTCTGCACGCCGCAACTGGAAGGCGCGATCACACGGCCGATGTTCGGTGCGCTTGACCGGCCCTTGGTGTCGCACAGTTTATCGCTGTACGGGAACACCTCGGTGCCGGCGTTCAGGTTTTGGCACGGGTACGTGGACTCGTTGAGCGCCCGCAGGTACGTTCCGTAGTGCAGGCCACCGTGGCCGCCCGCGAGCACTGTTGTGGCGTCGAATCCGGCGTGCGTCGCGCCGAGATGCGAGAGGCTCACCCCGGGCGGGTTGGCTGACTGCAACGCGTCCCGAGTGTGGTAGCCCGATGTGCTGTTGAAGGCGGATGTTTCGCCCGACAGCACGCCGTCGGCGTCGCGCGTAAACACCGTCTCGTCACTGATGTCGCCGTTCACGTTTGTCATCTTTACCGCGTCGGCCCGCTGCCACAACGGCTTGGAGTACGCGGGGTCGCTGGCGCGGTGCATCGTCATCTTGGGTCGGGCGTAGACCAGATCGGGCTGCATGCGCTCGGCGAATTCGGACTCCGTCTCGCCGTCGACCGGCAGTAGCACGTGAGCGGTGGACGTCAACATCGAA
>LGRX02004239.1:0-80575 GCA_001247695.2 Cymbomonas tetramitiformis
CTCTTGGCCAATCTGTGCCGGCAGAAAGGTCGCAGTCCGTCGAAACATCCTCCGCAGCCTCGCAGTGCTGCAGCGACGTGTGGGGTGGCTTCCTCTTGGCCAATCTGTGCCGACAGAAAGGTCGCAGTCCGTCGAAACATCCTCCGCAGCCTCGCAGTGCTGCAGCGACGTGTGGGGTGGCTTCCTCTTGGCCAATCTGTGCCGACAGAAAGGTCGCAGTCCGTCGAAACTGGCTCAGCAGCGGGATCAGCGCTGCAGCGACGTGTGGGGTGATTTGAGGCGGTGTTGAAGTGTCTCTTGGATGGGCCCGGTGTTGCCGTCGGACGCGCAAAGCAGCGAAATTGCTCGTGGTGACGCTTGTTTCGGGTACAGCGCGTCCTTCCGGCATGTGGCGCCCTTCAGAGGATGCATGCGCTTCAGGCGCAACGAGCACTTAAGGTGAAGTCGGGAGGAACAGGCGGTGCGCGCATCTCGGGTGAAACACGTGTTTCAGGCAACAGGCGCACGGCAGCAGATCGAGCATTTTAGGCGATGCGCGCATTCCGTGCGAAGCGCTCCTTTCAGGCAAAAATGCCTTTCAGGCAACACGCGCTATCCTGGTGATGCGCGCCATTCTGGTGATGTGTGCCATCTGGGCGAAACGCGCCTTTCATACGGTGTGTGTCGTTCAGGCGATGCGCGCCATTCAGGCGAGTCGAGCGTTTCGGGCGATGCACGTGTTTCAGGCGACAGGCGCATTGCAGCGAATCGCGCATTTCAGGCGATGCGCACATTTCGTGCGAAGTGCGCCTTTCGGGCGAACATGCCTTTCAGGCGACACGCGCCATCATGGTGATGCGCGCCGTCTGAACGAAACGCGCCTTTCAGCCGGTGTGCGTCGTTCGGGCGGTGCGCGCCATTCAGGCGAGTCGAGGGCTTCGGGCGCTACACGTGTTTCAGGCGTCAGGCGCATTGCAGCGAATCGAGCATTTCAGGCGATGCGCCCATTTCGTGCGAAGCGCTCCTTTCAGGCAAACATGCCTTTCAGGCAACACGCGCTATCCTGGTGATGCGCGCCATTCTGGTGATGTGCGCCACCTGGGCGAAACGCGCCTTTCAGACGGTGTGTGTCGTTCAGGCGATGCGCGCCATTCAGGCGAGTCGAGCGTTTCGGGCGATACACGTGTTTCAGGCGACAGGCGCATTGCAGCGAATCGCGCATTTCAGGCGATGCGCACATTTCGCGCGAAGTGCGCCTTTCGGGCGAACATGCCTTTCAGGCGACACGCGCCATCCTGGTGATGCGCGCCATTCTGGTGATGTGCGCCACCTGGGCGAAACGCGCCTTTCAGACGGTGTGTGTCGTTCAGGCGATGCGCGCCATTCAGGCGAGTCGAGCGTTTCGGGCGCTACACGTGTTTCAGGCGACAGGCGCATTGCAGCGAATCGAGCATTTCAGGCGAAAGGGGCATTTCGGTCGGTGCACGCGTTTCATCGATCGATATGCGCATTTCAGGCAAACGCGTCTTTCCGGGCGAACGCGCCTTTCCGAGCGAATGCGCCTTTTAGGCAGAGCGCGCCTTTCAGGCGGAACGCGCCTTTCGGGCCGCACGCGCCTTCGTCAGGCTTTTCAGGTGAGGGCAGGAGTCAGGAGTTAGGGAAATGGAGACAAGGGGAGTATAAGAGTGAGTAGGGAAGAGCGTGCTTGCGTAGCCGGCAGGTCGCTGCTGCCGGTGGGCTGCGAGCTTGAGGGTGACGTGCGTCTGTTGTGGGCTGCTACCCGCCAGTGAAGCTGTTTTCGCGGACCTGCACACCAAGCCATACAGAGCCTCCCCCAACCCGAAAAAGCAAGGAAAGGAGCACAGCCGCTCTGGCCCGGAGGCATGGCTGGAAGGGCCGAGAGCAGGTGTCGCAGTTGGCATGGCACTTGAAAGGTCGCAGAGCTGCGCAACGTTGGCGTCTCAGGCGCCCTGGCTGCGAAGCACTGTACCCGTGCTGAAGAGTCACAACAGAAGCACACTCAACAAAAGTTGCTGACCCAATCTGCTACAAAGTTTGAAAAACCATGTCAGGCACGCACAAGCTGGCCTGAAGTGCACTAAGCCTATGGCTGCCGTGTCACTTCGCGCGCGAGCCTGGTGCCATCACATAGGAGTTCACGCACAAGTGACAACAAAGGAGATCCGAGGAATATTTCAAAACCAACGAAGAGGTTCGGGACCCTGTTAGGTGACACCGTTCCAGCAGAACAAAACAACACTTTGCAATTGGGCATTCACTGCGGCTCACGTGTCGTGCGCCCCGGTCGCGGCACGAGCGGCTCCTGCGGTGAATGCCCCCAACCTGCCACACGGCCTAGTTGGCGCCCGCCTTCGAGCAGCCAAGCACGAGTTCACGTCGAAACTTGTGAAAGAAACTGCGGGCAAAGGCGTGCTTCGAGCACACGCATGGCAAAAAGGTACAGGTCAGGTGTCCAAACCCGAGTTGGCGCGTCGCCAACCATGAATTCCCGCAACCTGTCATACAGGCCCGTCGGGGAATTCACCGCTGCCAACGCCCGCATGGGTCGGATTCACAAAGATGAACACAATACAAACTGAAGGGAAAACATGCGGTCGGCTGCAATGCTGTCAAAAGGTTGCAGTCAGGTGTCTGGACTCAAGCTGGCGCGCCGTCAGCCGTGAATTCCCACAACCTGCCACACAGGTCCGT
This sequence comes from Cymbomonas tetramitiformis, assembly GCA_001247695.2. Lineage (NCBI taxonomy): Eukaryota > Viridiplantae > Chlorophyta > Pyramimonadophyceae > Pyramimonadales > Pyramimonadaceae > Cymbomonas > Cymbomonas tetramitiformis. Next base: position 2,692 of record LGRX02004239.1, read on the forward strand.
TCGGGGAATTCAACGTTGCCACAGCCTGCGCAGGTCGAATTCACAAAGGTAAACATCATACAAACTGTGGGAAAAACATGGGTTCGGCTACAACCTCGTCAAACAGCAAAAGTCAGGTGTCACGGCTCGAGTTAGCGCGGCTACGGTTGTGCATTCCCAAACGCCGGTCACGTACGCCGGTTTGAGCATATTCAGCGAGCAAGCCCTGCGGGGTTCGAATTCGCAAAGCAAATGGGGCAAAATATGGCACAAAAAGGCCGGTCGCATCGTGCACACGCGTGGATACTGCTGAGAGTGCTTGTAACGGTTCGCCGTCGCGGGTGTGAATTTATGATAAACGCAGCTTCGGGCAATCTCGCCGCTACGCGCTCAACGGGGAAAATGACCCTCTGTGAGATTTCGCGAGCGTGTTCTGAATTCGCGAACGTTTTCGGACAGCTGCGGGTCTCCAGCGCTGCGGAACGGCGGCATGCGTTTCTATTGTTGTGCCACGTAAAACATGCCAGGCGGCAACGCGCTTCTGCCGCGCCGGCTCGTAGATTCGCAAAACGGGCGCGGGTCTAACTTGTGTTCGCAGACTGTAGATTCGGGCTCAGATGGAAGCATGAAAAGCAGAAAGGCAAACGAGCAACACAGGGGGCAATTCACAGATAAAACAAGCACAACGGCACGACTTCGCACATACATCAGGGTGGCGTGCCGGCACTCTGAGGATCCGAACCAGACTCTTACAAACTGCTAGTGACAAAGCTCTCATGTGGATTCGAAGTATGTGTATGCAAATATCACATTTAATACTAGGCCACAAGAGGCAAATATCACTATACCGCAGAAATGGTTTTGAAAGGTTCGGATCTAACTTTTCGAAAGCAGGAGCTAGCTAAATACTCAAGCGAGCATAGTGGAAGTCCGTGAATGCCACTGTCGTTTCGGATGCCCTGTGACCATTGGTTCCCAGTGACAGCGGCGCTCGGGCGCGCTCAACCGGATTTGGATCGCCCTGATTCGAATGTCACATTTTCCTCGTAAAAATCCGGATTTCCTTTTCGACATTACGCACTTAATGGGATTAAATCCCAATGTAAATCCGACACTATCAGGATTATAAAAGCAAGCGCGCGCTCCGAGAAATGTTATGGGGTATCGTTGGAAAGGTCTTTCCAAGCCCTAATGGATGATGTAGCTAAACATTTCTCGCTTGTAGCGCTGCGTTTTTTATTCACATTTGAAGGATGTTTTCGGGGTATTAAATCCCACATGCTACCACTTTCAAAAGGAAATTGAACCAGTATTGATATGACTACTTTCCACGTGCATGCCACCATGTCTTGTTTAATTTAATTGGGCATTTAATTTCCACGTCTAAAGAATAGTGCCGTATAGGCGCCACACGGCCCTTGTAACGTGACCCAAAGCTGTCTTGGAGAGTTCGGAGAGAGGAACAAAATCTTCTGCCACGTCTGCTCCACATCGTTCATCATACGATACGCTGCAAATTCGTTTCGCCCGTCAGATAGCCGCGTTTCGGACGGTGAGTAGCGCAAGTCTTCGTCGAGGCCTTCACTTACCATCGCACGAACGACATTGTCGCTCAGATATTTAATCCGACCGATCGGTATGTTTCTCGTGGACAAATTATTATTTTAAGTGCATTCAGGGTGTGTTGAACGGAGGAATTAATTCGCGAAAATTCCTTTCAATAAAATCGCCACACAGAATCAGACCCCATCCCCACCCCATAATCTATGACGATGACGAAGTGCCCGCGACAAACCGAATGCGGGATGGTGACCATTTTGGGCGGCGCGGGTAGTCCGCTCGTGCGCCAGTGCTGCGCCAGTGGTTTTTAATACAGAATAATGTCGTTCTGTGCAGTTTATGTCGTTTTGTACAATGCTTGACAGTGGTGGCCCCACGTCTACACAAGTCAAGCAAGAAACCCAAAGTTCATTATCACGCATATCACACGCGCGCACAGCACGCACAAGCATTTTCAAGCATTCAAGACATATCATATTTTGTATTCAAATTTACTTTATATCATATGTCTATCTCGGCATGTGCCATCCAGCGGTTGTGCATGCCGAGCATACAGCGATCTAAAGCCCATCTTGGCTTACAACATCTTGCAACGCGAGCTCTAGGGAGTCGCTCTCGCTCGTTGCATTCCCCCCTGCTGTCTTCTTCGCTTTTCTATCTTCGTAGAGTGACTCTACTAAGACGGAACAGTGAGGTTTCATGTCATTCCCAGCGAATAGGTCTAGGCCTTTGCGCGTGTACCTCACGCACACATGCCAACTTAGGTCTTTCGCTGACGGAATAATGTAAACTGTTTTCTTCTTTTGTTGTTGTCCCCACCCAAAGCCTCCGCAATGGATAGCTGCGGTCAGCGAGCCAGTGCTTTGGCAAAAGAAATGCGCAGAAGTCCCTGCACTCAGCTGCGTAGAAAATGAATGCAGCGTCGCTCATTCCACTCGAGGGTGGTGCGCAGATGTAGTTCGCATTTAAAAGACCCCCCCAGTCTTTCGGGTCGAAGATGTCCTTGGCTTGCCACCCCTTTATTGACTTTGCCATAGCTTGGTGGTCCACCGACATAAGAGTACACTTTTCTTGAAAATCTGTCTGTAGGATATTTTTCACGTGTCCCATAATTCCAGAACCCGCTGCAAATAAGTCAACTATCACCCTACTTTTAATCTTCTTCAAGTCTTTGAAGGTCGTGACATTGAACTTGGTGAGCAGTTGGCAAACGTGTTCCGCTTCCACAACTGCTCTGCTCAGTCGCCCTCTGTCTTCGAAAACGTCATTAAAAATAGACTCTGTCCAATTTGTCTCGATGGAAACATCGGGCAAGTACGTCTCTTGCAGACGCAAATGAAAGCTACTTGCACTCCTCATGTACGTATTGCGATCTGGGATGCGAGCGCGTTGTTTCGCTCGCATTTGAGATTGCTCAGAACGACACACGGTGCATAAACCTCGGTCAAATGTACTTTCATCGTGGGTGCACTGTCTTTTCGGCATATTTGTTCGTTGATACGTCGATTTATTCTGTCCGAAATTCAGAACCTTTCGAGTGCGTGGCTGGAAAAAAACATTAGCCACCACTGTTAAGCACTGTACAAAACGACATAAACTGTACAGAACGACAATGTTTTGTATTATTCGCCACAGTCTCGGTTCGGCATATGCGATGCTCATTGTCACGCGGACAGCATTCGGAGTGGACCCCCCGGACTTGACACCGCGACCCCCCGACTTCGTATGTTTTAAAGAAATAAAAATTCGCGATATTGTGAATTTACAGGAACAATAATTGTAATAAAATTGATTTCAAATTAAAGACAGATTGCCTGATTTCAACTGCCAGGTCATGCCAATCGCGGCGTGAGCATTGGTTCGGAAAATGCTTTTCATGCAAAATATTCCATCATAATTGCATGCGTGGATACTGACGTGGCATACGTTTCAGCCCAGGTTCTTGAAACTTTGAGGAGTTCTGCGTGGGATTGAATGTCACATTTGTCGCGGAAAATGTGGGATTTGAATCCGGGCGATCCAAATCCGGTTGAGCGCGCCCGAGCGTTTGGTGTCAACGCGCGCTTGCGTTTGCCCTGTCATGCATCGCCGAGACGTCATGTGTGGTCGTGTCGTGATGTCACTTCGCGTGATGTCGTGCTTGACGCTCTGCGGTGCTCGCGGATCGGCACGGGCTGGTCGCGGCGACGTCGATGTAGCGCTTGGCGAGGCGTCGTGCATGATTTATACTGGGAGGGAGATCTGAGCTGGAGGGTGAACGTGATATGCTCCGGGCGCTCGAGCGGACAATGAACTGGGGTAGGACCGTGACTGAGGGGGGAATGACATTTACTGAAAAAGGGGGTCATGGTTGGGGCGTTTGCTGACGGCTGAGACGGGCGCGATGGGGGCAAGTGCGGTGGGGTCTGACATGGGCTGCGGTGGCGTGACTAAATATGGGGGGTCCGACAGGCCTTTCAGGGGTGCCCGAGGGACCCCTTCTAAGCGTGTTTGTTGTTGTGACAGCACACCACTTAAAGCAGGACTAGCACGAGGATCCTTCGCAGGCCCCCATGAGGGATAACCGTGTTGCTAGCCTCTGCGGCCAAAACAGTCAGTACTGCACAGGTGCAATGTCGCAGCCTACTCTCTACGGAGCCTAACAAAGATCCGTCTGCCCTTCCGCGGGCCAAAAACAATCTTCCACGATCCAGTTGATGCTAGTGCACTCCGATCACCGCTGCCACGGTGCAACCTGCTCAAGGGCGGGGGGCGGGACTTACACACAGTTAATCAGAACACAACAAGAAGCCTTCTCAGTCACTAAGACGGCTCTTATGGCCTCCGACCGATTAGAAAACCTCAGTTTTCAGATCGGTTCCCGGTGACTGTCATACTTCCAGTCACCTGCCACAGATCAGAAAGCTCTCTGTTTTCTAATCGGCTACGGCTACAGAACCGACAAATGACACATTTGTAATGGAAACTCGGCCGCTGCAAGCCCAAAGATCACCACAAAGCAGTGCGGAAAAGGGGCAAAGGAAACACAACCAGCATTGCAACTCAGCACGACTGCCCTGCTGCCTGCCGAAACCAGAAGCCCAAACCTGCAAAATCTACCGACAACATCAAGACAACACAGCAAAAACAATCGGAATCAAGCACCCACAACGACACTCCGTCAAAACATCAAGACTCGCAATCGCGGCAACGACGCCACTACGTGTCCACGAGACACATCGCCCCAAGAAAGCATCTACGCATCAACGAAGGCACAATTGAACACCCGCAAAAGCACTCAAACAATTACTTGCACAATTCACACCACACGAGACTCGTGCTCGCTTACAACGGCATCACGCCATACAGATTAGGATTTTTCAAGTCCGTTCCTACGTCTGGCCATTCCGCACAGACCAAAGTTCATTGTGAACGCACGCCGACGTACGGCAACGGCACTCATGGCCACATACTCAAAATCCACCACGTCCACGGCCACGACCAGCACAGCTCGGGCGAGGCAGGGTACATTCGTTCTGGTGGTGCCCCCATTGGCGGCAATTCCAACACTGGATCCCCACACCCCCTTGGGGCACAGGAGGGGAAGGTACATTCACAACAGGACGCTCATAAGAAAAACGTTCCCCTGCCGGAATCCCCCTCGGTTGGTCGCGCTGTTTCGCTGCAGCAGCAACCACCTGCTTCTCCGCCTTCACCAACTTCTCGGCTTTTCGCATCGCCTCGTCTTCCTACTCGTTGTCAACAAATGAACGTAACTCCAACTTCTCGCACATCGGCCAACCCAACTCAGGCCCCTTGTCGCTGACCATCGCCAACATTTTGGCACGAGCTCGTGCTCGCTCCTTGCCCTTCTCAGCCAGGTCCACCACACGCGCTCAAGGGCCCTAATCGCGTCCTCAGGCAACTCCAAACCAGGGCTCTATATCGGTTTGATTTTTCAGTATCGATATAATCCGATACCCGAAAAACGGTATCGATAATCGGCACACTCGATAAATAATCGATTGTTTGGGCATTTACACACATTTTGTTATAACTTAATTATGGAACACCGAAACCCAAACAATCGATAGTTTTATATTGCAATCCGATAATCGGCGATAAATACGATATATCGATAGTATCGGTTATCGGAAATATCGATATAGAGCCTTGCTCCAAACCCACCACCAATTGTTGAACGTCCTTCACCGCTGCCACCGTCGTGACGTGAGCGACGTAATGGTGCCGGACCTCAGCGTACTGCTTGCGCAGCCCCTTGTCCTTGTCCTTCTCGTTCGTGGCCCTGGTCAGCTCCACACGATCAGACCCTGGAAAGTTCTCCAGGTCCACATGCATTTCCCAAGGGCGCCCACGCTTTCCAGTCGCTTGAGTCGCGTCCCCCAACAATTGCGCCAACCGATTGGTAAAACGACCCACTTGGACCATCAGCTTCTCCTGCTCAGGCGTAAGCTTCTCTCCGTCACCAAAAGCCACAATCGTTGCCGCATATTGAGGTCGCGCCTCCAACTCCGTAATCTTGAGCTGGCATTTCTCAGCGTCCGTGTACCACTCCATTCTACGCACTGAATTAAAGATAAATTCTCAACTACGCTACGTAATCACCGAATAAATTCTCACTACGGAACGCGCAGCGAGACACTTCCACACAGTTAATCAGAACATGGCAAGAAGCCTTCTCAGTCACTGAGACGGCTCTTATGGCCTCCGACCGATTAGAAAACCTCAGTTTTCAGATCGGTTCCCGGTGACTGTCATACTTCCAGTCACCTGTCACAGATCAGAAAACTCTCAGTTTCGGTTTGTAGATGAAGCGGAGAGGCCAGACCCACACGAGAGGCCTTCGCTTGCTCTACAGTCGTTCGGTTGGGGCCTTCTCAAGTTCTCAAGTTCTCAAGTTCGAAGTTGAAGTTCTCATCACATCTCGATCTCGGATCTGTCGATCTGTCGATGAGATGATGACCCTTGATGTTGATTTGTCAGTTGGCATGTCATCTTCTCAACTTGTCATTGTCATTGTGATTACAGTTTTCTCAGTGTCGCAATCGGTTTCGGTTGAAACCGAAATACCGACGACGGTTTTAATCCTGCTCGATGATCCGTCATCAACTGTCCCCGACAGGACCCTGGGTGCTTTCGATCCGGACGGCACCGATCCCGACGGGGGGTTGAGAAATTTTGATCCGTCTCATCCCGATCCCGATGAGATTTTCCCGAAATTGAACCGCATTGTCCCGATCCCGATGGTGTGTTAGCCATCGATGAACCGTGCTCGCATTCTCGATACTGTATGCCGAAGAGGACGCCGATGAGAATTGTGAGAGCCAACAATGTAGAAAAAACAGTAGGAATTATATAATTCGAGCCGTTGAAAAACGAAAAGTTAAAACCTAAAATTAAAAAGAAAAATTAACTCACGACCGAAATCTGCACCTGTTACTTTTTTCTAGCAATTATTTTATAAACCTCATTTTGGAATTAAAATCGATAAAAGGTCCAAAGTAGATGCCGATACTCGTTTCATCAAGGCCGTTCCTTCTGTGTCATGGGGACAGTGACTTTAGTCCCCCCACTGTAAGGGGGTGGCAGTCCTGTCCGCCTGTGTCACCCCTCCTCGACCCGCGGTGCCGTCTTGCCTGGCACGGTCCTGCTCAGTTCAGGGAATAAAACACTCCCGTATCTTATTCAATTATCTTCGCACTGTGAAACCCGAGGCACCTGCCTGACAGCTTGCTCTAGGTTTCTGTGAGATATATATATCCACCCGACTCCGTCAATTACATATATATATTTCACTGTTCCCGTCAGGTTATCGGTTCACCACTTAGTGGGTGTTTCGATTTTCACTGCTCTGAGATCCGGCGAACCAGCGGCCGCTTGCAGCGAAACCAGCTGCTTGCACAGGCTGAGCGCATTGCCAGCTTCTCCACCACCAGCCGCGTGTTTTTTACGGCACCGGCCCTTTTCCTCGAGCGGAACCAGCTCCCGGATTTCGTGCAGCATTCGCACTACCGACCAACCGTCATTCCACGCTACGTTCTTCCAGAGATGAGCGCGGACCGCATCTCCCTCGGCAGCCGCCTTCGTGCTGCGAGGGAATCTCCCGGAGGGCATTCCTCCGCCAGCCCCAATTCATCGGCTAGCCCCGACCGTGGCGGCTCTGGGGGCTCGATTGTGCGCATGTCACAGTTGACCGCCAAACCGACCCCAGTCTCTCGGGCGGCCACCTCTGCTGAATTCCACGCTGACCCTACGGTATGGGTCTCCACGCCTGTGAAGCCCTCCCAGCGTACGGAGTTCGCGGACAAACTCGATTACGCCTTCTCCTACGGCGAGGAGTTGGCCAAGCTCCTTCGGACCCACGGCTTCAAAAGCTCCGTTGGCCTTACTCTTGACGGACCCGAAGCTGAGTCGGACTTCGCGGTCTTGCTCGCCAACATGAACCATGTTTTCGGGCCTATTTCCCGTGATGACGTCGCCAAGCTTCTGGATCTGGACAACGAGTACACGGACTACCACATCGTCCTCAACGAGCTCGTGTACGCCGTCCTCCCCACGGTTCTCCGCTCCACTGCCCTCACCCTGTATGAGGAGTCCGTGGAGTTCCATCCCCGCGATGGCCGCTGCGCATTGCAGCGCCTTCGTTTCCATGTGGAGGGCATCGGGGATCCCGACGCGCATCGCTTCTGGGTCCGCCTCAGGGCGATCATTCTCGACGAGACCGTCGACCCCGCACCCCAGCTTGCTGCCTTCCGCACGTTGGCCGACAAGCACAAGAAGGTGCACCCGCTGTACAGCGACTCCGACATGGTTTCAGACCTCTACAGCGTCCTTCGTGCTTCTGCGGCCGTCTCCCCCCACGTCGCGCCACTTTACCTGGTTGTGTTGCGCGACCTTGGGGCCAACATCCCCTTCACCTTCGCCGCCCTCACCTTGCGCATCGCCAAGGTGTTCCGTGACGAGTTCGCCTTGGCCCGCCTCTCCGCGCCTTCCCCTCCGACATCTGGTGGTGCTGGGCGCGGTGGTCAGCACCGGTGGTGGCAGGGGCGGTGGCGGCAGTGGTGGCGGTGGCAAGCCCGCCGTCGGTTCCATGCATGCCCTCGGCTGGAAGAAGTTGGCGCCCCCCGTCGGTGAGTGGAAGCCCGTGCGCAATGCCCGCTACCTGCAGTGGGAGGGCACCGGGCTCGTATGTGTCACCTGCTTCCGCCTGTGGGCGGTGACCACGGGCCACCTGGACTCCGAGGGCGTGTGCCCCTACTCCTGTTCGGCATCCTTCGCTCCGGGGCGAGCGCCGGCGACCGCCCCCACGGCGGCCCCTCCTCCTCCGATGTCGGCGTGGCCGCCTGCGCCACCGCCGGCTGCCCGTGCAAATTCTTTGCAAGCATTGGAGCTGATACGGCTGTAGATACAAGCGCCGTGAATATATTATCAATATACAAAAGAAACACTGCAAAGTTGGACAGCAATGCAGGTGAACGGATGAGCGGGTTTGTGAGTGCAGTCTCTGTAAGAGGATCTGCTGAAGCACAACGCTTCCTCACTTTTATACCTACGTCACCCATCATCTTAGATGGTACCGCCATTGGGTTGTGAACCCGAGACGTAGGTTGAACGACCAGCATGGTAGTAACGACTAGTTCGTTCATGCTGCACATGCGAGTTCTGCGCATGCTGAAAGCTAAAGATGGTTCTTGGTTTGTTTCCAAGATGTATCTTTGCTTTGCCATCTTCGAGTTCAATCATACGAACTCTCGATGACAGGGATGCCTGATGATATGACATAATCATCCGGCGACATGTACAGTCATCGTCGACCGTACTGACGACTGTCATAAATGTATGACGCGACTCGACCTGTACAGTCATGATCGACCATACTGTCGACTGTCATAATAATATATGACATGACCGACTGTCATAATAATATATGACATGACATGACATGACATGTATGACATGTATGACATGTATGACACGTATGACATGTATGACACATATGTCATCGGTCATAACCCTGACAGATCTCCCCTCTTAAGAGAGTTGTGACCTCACAACGGGCATACCTTTGTATATGTCTTTGATGTCTTTGTTGTTGTCGCTTCTTGCTGGTACCAGTCTTCTTACACCGATTTGAGGCGTCCCTCATGGTGTTTTTAGGTTATTGGGGGGAACTGAGTCCACTTTAGTCCCTCACCTTAGGCATTTAGCCATACAGTCCTTAGGATGTAGCCCACCTTTCCGGAAATCGTATCGTTGAGTGACGTTCCAAGGTTCAATGAAGAGCGTTTTCGCGATACAATCCTACGCTGGATTACTGATTGATCCACACGTTATCATGTATGTGCTAGACGATTCAAAGCATCCGAAGTCTACGTTACGGATTATTTGCGCTAGCCGTCGTCGCTTTAGCGAACGATGATCCCACGATTTAACGATTTATAATCGCACGATTCTCGGCCTGATATAGTGCACCCAACCCTTCCTCCCCTCCTTAAGCTACTTTGGAGGATCATAGGTGGCGATGGGGAGCCCGATTTTTGGGGCTTGTTTTTAATGCAAACGGAGTGGCCCTGCTTAACGGAATTGGACTTATAATCCTCAACCGGTCTGCTCAACTCCTCAATGTTTTTGTCCAGTACGCACGCTTTGACGAACATCTATCGCGATGAGTGAGAATGGATTCGCCACGTACTAATGTGAAATTTATTTAGTTATGTTTGTCAAGCACAACTTAGGATCACAACTCCGTCTACCTCAGTCGATGTCTCCGGTAGCTTCGGATGACTGGCCAAGAATCCGATGACAAACCACGGTTTTGGCAAAGGTAGCATTTAGCAGTTTTTATTTATCCACAGATATGATATCTCGCATGTGTGCGTATCTGTGCAAGGGTATGATTTTGAACAAGGCTCACTACACCTTTAGCAAGGAAGGATCAATTCCCGCTTCAATGCAACATAATGATAAACATTAAGAGCAAGGTTATATAGATGATCGACATGTATTAGTATATATTACAAGAAGTAAGGGCATAAGGCTTAATATAATGGTTAGCCTTCATAGGCAGCTATAATGTCTGCTGCATTGGTCAGCTCTGTGGCTTTGACCCAGGTGTCATGCTCAGGACCGTAGCCTGCATATCGTACTAAATAGTATTTGACACCTCTAGTGAACTTATCCGAGAGTATATGTGATATCTCAAATAGTGGTTGCCCTTCTTCGGTGATCATCTGTGGCAGAGGCAAAGGTGCTTGGATCGAGTCATTGTACAGCTCTAATCTGGATACAGGCTGTACCGGATGAATACGGATATCAAGATTTCCGAAATCTAACTCGTATGCACGTCCATGGCTAAGCACTTTGGAAATAGTGAACGGCCCAATATATGGCTGCTTAAAGTGTCTGCCTGCCTCTGTCAAACCAGTCCATTGAATAAACTCGGTCCGTAAAAGAACTTTCTGCCCAACTGCAAACTGCTTAGGCATGTGAGTCTTATTGAATCTGGCTTGGCTAATTTCTGCTGCTCGGGAAATGTTGTCTACCGCGTTGGCATGAACAGCCGAGTACTGGTCAAAATGATCTCGAATAGCTCTTTGTATTGGAACAGGAGCTTCTGGCGGAATAGTGATAACCAGGTCATGAGGCGAAAGTGGTTGCGCCATCGAGTCGAGATAAAATGGTGAATAACCAGTTGATGCAGAAACGGTATTGTTAATTGCAAACTCCACCAGAGGCAACTTGTCCTCCCACGAATTGGCTGAAGTATCATTGCAACAACACCTGAAAATGAAAATGCTACTAATCAGTTTGTAAACCAGAGGATGGTGAAATCATATCATGAATCAACAATTTGAAAAATACCTGAGGATGTCCTCAATGAAGGCATGGCTCCTCTCATTGGCAGCATTCGACTGTGGATGGTGTGATGACGTCATGGACAATCTCGTACCAGTAGATTTCCACAGTGTCTGCCAGAATGTAGAGGTGAATCTGGGGTCTCGATCTGAGATGATGTTCCTCGGAAGACCATGGAGCTTGAAGATATGCTGCATATAGATGGAAGCAGTATGCTGAGCTGTCCAGGTCATGCTGAAGGGAATGAGATGACAACGATGAGAGAATTGGCACATTACCACAAATATACTGTCGTGCCCATTAGTGGTGATAGGCAGATCAGTGATCCAATCAAGAGATACATCAAGCCATTTTGTCTTAGGCACAGAATATCGTATGTGTGCCTGACCATAAGGCTTGTGTCGCCTCGTTTTCTGGCGCTGACAAACGGGGCACTCCCGAATGTACTTGATAGCTGCCGTTGTCATTCCTGGCCAATAATACCGGCTACGCAGAAGATGAAGCATGCGATTTTTGCCTACATGACCAGAAATAGTGGCTGAGTGGCACTCATGAAGAAGAATGTGGCGAAGTTGTGTGATCTCACCGTCATCTGTGGGGACTTTAGCTGTTGGTGGAATGTACAGCTGTCTGCCATATATGGTCTTACGATAGATCAACCCCTGAATGAGCTCGAAGCTGTAGCTGCTGACTGACTGTGATGAAGTCGATGATGTCAGCTTAGCCAAAATAGTCTGTGCAAATGTGTCACGATCATATTCGGATATAATGATGTCGTGTAGCTGATGAGCTGATGAAGAAGATATAAGAGCAATGAATGTAGGATCTGCAGATGGAATGACCTCGCTGATGTCCATATGATGAAGACAATCAGTAAGTTCAAAAAGTGCAGAGATACGCGTGAGTGCGTCTGCAACCTTATTCTTCTCGCCAGCAATGTGCTCTATACGGAAGTTGTATTCAGAGAGCTCATCCAACCACCGTGCCTGTTTGGGGCTCAGTGTGGATTTGGTCTGGAAATAAACCAGTGGCTGATGATCTGAGCGTACAATAGTCTCAGGAGCTCCCAACAAGATGTGGCGAAAGAATCGGAAGCCTTCCACAATGGCAAATAGCTCGATCTCGGGAATAGGCCAACGTCTCTGTGTATCGGATAGAGTGACGCTGTGATAGCCACATGGCTTCATACCTTTTCCTTGATCCTGGAGTAATACTTGGCCAACGTGTGTGCCTGATCCATCGACCTCCAAAATAGATGGCAGTTTCTGATCTGGAAGTTGTAATACTGGAGCGTTACAGATGGCACTTTTGAGGTTATCAAATGCCTGCTGCTGCTCAGTTTCCCAGACAAACTCTGCATTATCTTTAAGGAGACGATTGAGAGGTTCGGCAACTTTGGAGAACTTTGGTATGAATCTCCTAAATTGACCAACCATGCCCAAGAATGACCGAAGGGATGACTTGCCATCTTTAGCCATACGGCGTAGAGGCTGCTTTCCAACGGTAGGACCATAAGACACTGGAGGCTGAATTGCCATGACTGCTCTGATCCTGTCTTCGATGATGGATAGGCCTGCTTCAGATATGTGATGTCCGATAAAATCTATAGATTTAACGAACAACTCCACCTTGGAAGGCCTGATGAAAAACTGGTGATCTCTGCAACGCTGGAGGAACTGTCGAACATGCTTCACATGACTGTCAAAATCTGGACTGTATACGATAGTGTCGTCCATGAATATGACAAGGAACTGGTCGATGAAGTCGAAAAATGCCCGATTTCCTACACGAAGTGCTGTTGCAGGAGCATTGGTCAATCCGAAAGGCATAACTGTCCATTCATAAGAACCGTATCTGGTGCGAATAGCAGTTTTATGTATATCATCCGGATGAATGGGGATTTGGTGAAAGAACTGGTTGAAATCAAATCTACTGAACCATCTTGATCCCTTCAGCTGCTCTAGTAGGGTGTCATGTGGTGGTAGTGGATACGTGTCCTTGATGGTGATGTTATTCAGGGCACGATAATCACAACACATCCTCCACTTTCCCCCTGGCTTAGGAGCGAAAATGATTGGGCATCCATATGGCGATGATGATGGACGAAGGATACCCAACTCGACATATTTGATGATTTGCCGTTTGAGTTCCTCCATCATGGGTGCTGGAATGGTGCGTACTGGCTGTGAAGGAGGCTTATGTCCAGGTTCGATGTCGATTCTATGATATCCACCTTCAAACCGCTCTGGCCTATGACCAGCCGGAAGATCCTCTTGGAAAACGTCTGAAAAGTCTTCTCTCACTTGATCACGTGCTGCTGTGACCTCGGGGTCTTCCATTGTGGTGTCTGAGTCTGATGCTGCAAAGACCAATTCACCATCGACCTCGGAGAGGAAAAAGAGATATGCTACGGCTTCTTCAGCCGAACCACTGGATCGAATGCGACGGAGATGTTTCCTCATAGTGGTGGCACTGACCAATTCCATTTCAGGAAGGCCATCTGAGTCTGGAGTCTGCTCAACTCTGGACAATACTGTGCGAATACATACTGGAGCCTGATGAATGCTTCCTAGTGATCGTCAGATTTTTGGTCTGAAAGTCAATGTGTGGATTCCTCCTCTCCAACCAATCTTGACCCAGAATGACAGTGAATGGTTTCATGTCAATGATGTAGAGATCTACTGAATCCTTATACTTACCCAACGAAAATCTAGCCTTGGGAAGATAGGATGTGCATGGTATTTGGCTTCCTCCAGCCAATCCCACTGAAAATGATGAAGAATCTGTGGGAGCTATACCAAGCTGAGCAGCGAACTGTCTGTCGATGAAAGACGATGTGGCTCCTGGATCTACCAAAATGTGAGTACTCTGTCCATAAACTTTCCCTTTATACAACAACAGCTTCTTCTGTGATTTCAGCTGTGCTGTTTGAGACTGCATCTGTGCGATGTGTTCTGTGGGATTGTCCATCTGCTGAAACTGCAATGTCAGACTGGAAAGGACTTCTTCTGAGATACTCTCAATCCGGCCACTTGCTTCAGTGGCATCTTCAGGCTGATCTACCCTCGGGGTGCTCTCAACACCGGTACCTGCGCAGTACCCTGAGAGTTTCCCTGAGGAGCTGGAGCTGATGGAACTGGATCTGGAGTTGCAACTGCTGCATTGATGCTGTGCTGACTCTTCAGTTCCTTGACCAAGGTGTTGATCGTATTGATGAGTTTGCCAGACCCATCCTTAGCACCCTGATTCTTCTGTGGCTGTCTCTGATTCTGAAAAGGATTCTGAGCTGGTGGCTTACCCTTGATCTCCTTTCCATCATTGGTCCTGGTGGCAAAACAATCCTTCTCGATGTGACCAACACGTCCACAACGATTGCAGGTCTTATCATTCTGTGATTTTCCTTTTCCTTTTCCTTTGCCCTTGCCTTTACCACCTTTTCCTTTGTTCCGATTCTGATTGGAGTTCTGGCTGCCACTCTGATTCCAATTCCGATTTCTGTTGGATCTGTCATATGGCTTCTGGCCACGTCCTCTGTCCTTATCCTTCTTGGCTGGACCTCCAGATGACTGCTCCTTCTGACCCCGATAGTGAAGGGTTTCTGATTGCTTTGAGTGAATGACGTTGTTCAAATCAAGCAATATCTGTGTGGTTTCTTGCCACGACAGATTGTTCCTCTGCTCTTCTGTCAGGTATCTGAGCTGGAACTGTCTGCGGAGATCAGAATCCATACTGGTGACGAATCTGTCCTTTATTAGCACATCATTTAAATCAACTGCTGCTAAAGAAGCCAGTGATGTAAATGTGCGCAAATAATCTGCAAAGGTTTGGGTTCCTTGAGTCAGTGCCATTAGGTGTTTCTTGGCTACTGATCTCTTATGAGGATTACCAAATTGTCTGAGGAACGTCTGTCTGACCATCTCATAAGTGGCATATGGTTGTTGTGCCAAGACCTGGAAATAGTGTCTGTCGTTATTCTGTATGAGAGTAAGAAACACTGTGATCAAATCCTTATCATTGACACCTGGATAAGTGAACTGGAAATATCTGTCCACTGTATCCAACCAGACCTCTGCGTCCTGTCCTGATTTGAATTCCCTAGGTGGTGTCATTTTCACCTTGGGGACCAAACTGGGTGGAGCTGGTGGAGCTGGTGCTGGTACTGTATCTGCATCTGGATCTACAAAGACCATCGGAGGACTGTCTGCTGTATACTCTGCTTCTGGTGCCTGAGGCTCATTGGCAGGATCCTTGTACCGGCTCATATCTGGTTTCATGCGACTGACATTGTCATAATAGCCTATGTGGTCATATCTGGTTAGTGTATCGGCATAACCAGCAATCCACTTTGGAACCTTAAACCGACTGTATGCATCGTATGAACCAAGTATGTCGAAAAACCAAGTCGAATGATCTGGGTTGATATCAGGAATCTCATGCTCTTCCTCTTCGATAGTAACCATCTAAAACAAAACACAGCACAAAAATACCTTCAGCTAATTGTCTAACTGAGTGTGTGTGATTTATATGTTATATATGGTATATCTGTATATTATGATGAGGTTATGCATGTACATATATCCACCTTCTTCCCCCCTCAAGGAAGTGTGTGATAAAGTGGCAGTTGTCAATTGCCAATACCTCATTCAGCATGCATTCCTTATAGGAATCAGCTGTTACAGTTTTAGGGTTGCAGCCCTACAGTTTTTGGGTTGTAGCCCTGCAGTTTTTGGGTTGTTGCCCTACAGTTTTAGGGTTGTTGCCCATAGTATTATCATGTCTATATAATAATACCAAAAAAACGAAGTTTTACGAAATAAAACTGGCATTTTAGAGCATATATAGTTACAGTGACCCTGTTACTCAATACAGTGTTTAGGGTGTTACTTGATGTCAGTAACCCTAATACAGGTAAAAAATAAGCAGTATAACGTTTTTGCAAAGATTTTTAAGCAAAACTGCATTCAATACCTAAGTGAATGTTAAGTGATTTTCAGAGGGTACGTTACACCCCTGACACACACATTTAAATATTAGGGTGTTACAGGGTGTTACACGTGTTATGTCTTTCAGGGATTGTTATTTGATAGATAAATATCCATTATAGCAAAAAAATCAATCCCGAATTTGCAAAAGATTACACGTATTGTATTTTGACCGATTTTTCGTTACAGCCAATATGTTCACCCCTATATATTACACACCTAATATCTAGGGTGTTACACGAGATATGACTATTGTCATTATGATTTTCTCATACCTCAATAGGTATAAAATTATATTATCAAATAAAATAGGGTCCGATTTTCAATTTTCAAATCTATCGCAAACGGATTTTACCCATTTTGGCCGTTTTTGGCTATATGTATATATATATATATACATATCTCTGTGTGTGTGTGGACTGCAAAGTACAGAAGCACTGCAAATCACTTCACCTTTGCACATGACAAATTTCATGGCATAAAAGTGAATTATTCTGCATATCAACATCTGAGGTTGATCACATTTCTGGGTTTTACTGATTGAAACCCATGGAGGCAAATGCACTCTCTGGTGATATTTAAGATATATCAACTGTAAATGAATTCACAGTTGTGTCAGATCCTAAGATATATTTGGATGTATACAACGAGTATATCAAGTGATATCTCTATGTTCAAATACATCTGGACACTGCTAGATATAATCTGAGCAGTTTGTACGTCCACAACCACCTTTTGTCAATTCATGTATGGTTGCTGATCTGAGTTGGTACATGCATGTGAAGTGATCATCTGTATCAACTGTCAGAATGCAATGTAGATATTGATGTTGCTCCAGCGATAGTGTGTGGAATGACGAGTGGACTGCACCCAACAGTTACCAGCTGTTTAATGGGTGCAGTATCTTGCCTTCGGGTCTGGAGATAACTCCATCCAGCCCTACAGCATCTTGTCTTATCCTGCTCCCTTATCTATCGCAATCACTGACATTTTCCACGCACATGTGTTTGGAAAATGGTATCTATGTATTATGTATAAGATATTGGTATTATACATTGATCATGTACACTTGCTGACTTAGTGTAATGTCAATATATCCATAACATGTACTGACATTAATATTATTGTAAGGACTATGATAAGTACTGTTATATCTAGTTTTATAGTGATGTGCATCTGATGGGATGGTATACACAGTAACTATATATTGTATATGTACTTACTGATTGAGTACACTGAAGTAAATCGATATAAGTTAATCATACAGGTTTGTCTGTATACCACTGGACAGCATATCACAAGTATGATGTATATCAATATTTTTAGTATACTGCTGTAATCTTGTACATCTCATCCTGATGAATGATGAGTTGAATGGTAAATTTCACAAGTAGCTCCGATGAGTATCCAACTTGATTAACAGGAGAACATATGTCCAATCCCAAATCCTTCGTCATGGAACAACTGTACTAATTCCTGTCTTAACAATCAAGACTGGCATCTTATACTACTTGGGTTTTGAATATAGCACTGGACTTGCAAGTTCTAGCAATATGTCACAGTAAATAAGTATGTATGACAGTATGCACAGCCGCTATCGTGATCAGATTGCATGCGTGCATGTCAAGCAATAATGTATGGATGTATATATACCATGCACAGTAGTAGCAAAGTATTTATGCATGTATGCATATATACTGGATTTTTACATGTGTATATCTAGCTTGATCACATGTATATCCCGTGCACACAATCAAAGTATGCCATGTGATAGTGATCTGTGATAATAATGATAAGTGTGATAATAATGACCATTCATTCACAATCACAGTATTCATGTGTATGACGATGACGATATCGCACACTCTATCTCTGCACAGCATGTGTGTGTATAACAATGCTGATGTCGCACACAGTATCTCTGCGCAGCATGTATGTGTATAGTTGGGCCTTATTTTATCATGCGTCAATCTGTCGCTGTATGCGCCCACTTGGTGCGATATGGTACGAACATCGAGATTTTGCACACTATGTATGCGCGTGATACGAATTGTGTATGTCGCATGTCGATATGCATGTTGATGCATGCGTCGCACGGTACGAACTATGATCATCGCACATCTGCGTCGCACGGTATGAATTGTGATCATCGCACATCTTTATGTATACTGTACGGGTCGCGCGGTACAATTGCGAATGTCGCTGTCGCTGATGATGAGATTGTGTGCATCTCTGTTGCAGTTGATGAGATTATATGCACTGACGCTCATTTTTCATATGCGCGCTTAATTCTCGCACATCGTACCATACCCTGCGATTATTGACAGCATACATATATCGTGCGCACACCTCGACGCAGTATATGCTGAATGTGATTTATGTCGCGCCGACAATTTTATGCACAATTCCGCTCGGATCGCTGACGATGTATTGAAGCGAAAGCTGTCGTGTATGTGCAGATATTCGACGGTATGTATGCGAACTCAGTCGCGCTGTATACAAATCAATATACGTATATGTGTCAATTCTGCTGCACTTGAGTTCTCGTTCTTCGCCTGAGCGGAAGCAATGCCACTGTCACGGTTCTATATGCGAACGTATATTATTCGGGCTGCAGATATTCAATTTTATGCGAGCGCTATCGTATGTGCGCCTCCTGCAACCTGCGAACAATATTAAATATGCTATGTCTATCACTGCACCCACTTGGGTTCTCGAGTATCGTGCCTTGACGACTTTTAGAATACCACTGATACGGCTGTAGATACAAGCGCCGTGAATATATTATCAATATACAAAAGAAACACTGCAAAGTTGGACAGCAATGCAGGTGAACGGATGAGCGGGTTTGTGAGTGCAGTCTCTGTAAGAGGATCTGCTGAAGCACAACGCTTCCTCACTTTTATACCTACGTCACCCATCATCTTAGATGGTACCGCCATTGGGTTGTGAACCCGAGACGTAGGTTGAACGACCAGCATGGTAGTAACGACTAGTTCGTTCATGCTGCACATGCGAGTTCTGCGCATGCTGAAAGCTAAAGATGGTTCTTGGTTTGTTTCCAAGATGTATCTTTACTTTGCCATCTTCGAGTTCAATCATACGAACTCTCGATGACAGGGATGCCTGATGATATGACATAATCATCTGGCGACATGTACAGTCATCGTCGACCGTACTGACGACTGTCATAAATGTATGATGCGACTCGACCTGTACAGTCATGATCGACCATACTGTCGACTGTCATAATAATATATGACATGACCGACTGTCATAATAATATATGACATGACATGACATGGTATGACATGTATGACAGGTATGACACGTATGACATGTATGACACATATGTCATCGGTCATAACCCTGACAGGAGCCCCCGCCACGGGACGACTCCACTCAGCCGGGTGCGGCAGCCATGACCGTCCGATTCTCGGGCGTTGACCTCTGCGATGAGCAATCCGACGAAGATGTGCCTGACGCGGCGCCGCCGGCTTTCCATGCCGTCCACGATGACGGCGACGAGGAGGACTGGCCGGCGTTCCGATCGTCTCCTGTGTGGCTGCCATCTTTCTCCGGCAGCACGACTGCGACCGTCTCGATCACCGACGTGACACCGTCCGGTGCATCGGCAGAGAACCCTTAGAGCATCGGGACCCCTGCCCTTCAATCCTGCGTAGAACCACTGTTGTGGGACAGCTGCTTGGCATTCTGGTTAGCTGGACCTTAAAGTCCGATGGACTTATAACATTTGTATCTCTAGGGTTTAGGGTTGGGTGCTGCCTTGGCACCTCACCTCTTCGGGGTGAGGTGGTGTCATGGGGACAGTGACTTTAGCCCCCCCACTGTAAGGGGGTGGCAGTCCTGTCCGCCTGTGTCACCCCTCGACCCGCGGTGCCGTCTTGCCTGGCACGGTCCTGCTCAGTTCAGGGAATAAAACACTCCCGTATCTTATTCAATTATCTTCGCACTGTGAAACCCGAGGCACCTGCCTGACAGCTTGCTCTAGGTTTCTGTGAGATATATATATCCACCCGACTCCGTCAATTACATATATATATTTCACTGTTCCCGTCACTGTGGAGGTGCTTGAACAACCTGCTGACAATGAAGACGGCACTGCATAACATTAATTCTGCCTAATAGACATTATGTATTTCGGTGTGTGTGACTAGTATGATGTCATATTGTAACACAATATATTCACACGACATTCACGGTAGATTTAGACTTTGGAACCGTGTAGAACCGATAGTAGCATCGGTAGATTTAGACTTTAGAACCGCGTAGAACCGATCTTCCCGGTATATTGCAACACGTTGATCCGTAAGCAACCGATACCGATAGGACATCATCCAGCATTAAACCGTCCGGAACCGATACCGTCAAGTAGATGGCACCAGTTAAACCGAGGCAAACCGGCACTGTTGGTAGGATATGCTCATTTGGTCCCATCGAGATCGGTTTGCAACCGATTGCGACACTGAGTTTTCTGTCTCGTAAGGTCGTGACGATGACGTCGTGAGGTCCGGATCCATCCAAGGGGCATAAAGAATAAACGTGTTTATACCCCTTCGCTTGCATCCATCCAGGCTTCCAACGCAGGTCAGCAGGGCAGGGAGGGTGTCTTTCGTATCATATATTTATGACACATCGGGTTTGGACCAATGAAAACGTGCCACGCAGGCAGCAATTCTCAGCTATATTAATGATGAAATGCTGATGTGGAAGTAAGGCGGCCACGTGTTCAGAACTGGATTGGTCAAGTGCATTGACGTGTTCCCAATGTTCGGAAGATTCCATTGAATATTGGTGCTGATCAGCACCAATATTCAGAATATTGGGGCCAAACAGCCCCAATATTCAAATGAAATATTACGAATTTGGGAAAATGCCAATGCCCTGTGACCCAGCCCTGAACACGTGGCATTGACGACTTTGACCCGAAATTAGGTCAAAGCCGACAACGCCTGCGAAATGCTGTGCTGTGCTCTGCCTAAAAATGTTCTAATGCGTGTCAGACAAATACATTATGCAAACAGAACATACACGGCAAAAGCATGGCCGGGATTTCGGCGGTGCGCGGTGATGGGCGAGGAAAACCCAAAGCCCCCGGATCCCACACGCAAGACGTCGGAACGAAAACATACAAGATAAAAACAAACGAATGCGATACACACACGTAAGCGAGTGCATACAAAATGCGGCACACCAGTTGAGCAACAAACACATTGGGCGCGTGTGTCACAAAGGGGCATACGCGGATGCCACATGGGGCATATGGCGGGGGGGATCGGGGAATTAGGGAGAATACACAAGTCATCTGAAAACGTACAGTGACATGAAGGGCACACACACGAAAGTGCATATGAAACTAAAATGGTATGCGTGGATGCAGCGAGGATCTCGTAGGCGAGCGTTGAGCGTGGAGTCGGTCGAAGATGAACACAAGCGGAAAGGGGTCGACTAGTCGAAGGTCATCATGCGGTCGAGCACTGATCCTGCATGTAAGCAAAAAGTTAGTCATGCATACACATATCGATGCATACACACTTAACGTCAGTCGCAGAAACATTATGCACAAAGATATTCATAGCAGGCAGGGTCACAGCGGCAGGGTCACAGCAGGAGGTGCACGGGAAGATGCAAACAAGAAATGGGCTTGAAATTGCATCAGAACTCCCCTTTGGGTTAATTTCGAAGTTCGAAGCATCGATCTTAGAAATCCAGCTTTCTAGGCATTGATTGGCAGTATCTTTTTGACGATGACAGACGACCGAAAACTCGAACGATCTTGGAAATCTGTTTTTTGAGTTTCCGATTGGCTAGTATTTTATAATGTGACTCGCGATTGAAAAGACGATCGACTGCGTTGATGACAGACGATCATCGTAGACATCTTCACCGTTCGCTTCGCCGTTCGCTGACGCGACGGTACAGATCACCGTGCGCTGACTTAAATTAATTTACCCCGGGGAGCCAAATCGCCCCCGGCTACCATACAGGGTCAAGGGCAGTCCCTATCCTAAAAGTTCCCCCTGCTAGCACATACATGGAGAATCCGACTAATCTAACTCTATAGCAGCCGCCATGACAACCAATCCTCTCCCACTGGTCGAGACTGACTACTGCGTCAAATCGGTAACCTCCGCGCTCATAATGGTCGGCACCCCCTGCTCCCACGCCCCTCCCGTCAACCGCCACACCCTCCCCCACCCCCCTCAAGCCCACCAAAGTCTGGCGTAAGCCCATAGCGATACCAAAGCCAATGGGTGTGCTCTGAAAACCGGGGGTGAGGGTGGGACGTCCAAGAAGAGGGGGTGCTCCGGATGCATCCATGAATATGCTAGTAACGGTAACTGTCAAGAACCCATGTGCCTATGACCTCGTGCGGATTTTACGAAAGTAGGTGTTTAACGGTACTAAGACTCTACAAGGATATTCAAAGCACGTTCAAAATTCGGTTTCCGATATTGCAAGGCGTGTCAATCATTTTGAAAATGGATACGAGGCGGTGGTGTGCGGTGGTGCGCTGACGCGCCGGTTACAAAACAGCCTGAGGTAGGATAGACTGTGATGACATGTCATGACATTGACATGACATGACATGACATGACATGACAGCGACAGCGACACTGATGACACTGCGACAGCGACAGTCGACACTGATGACACACCGATGACGCTACTGTAAGCAATATTTGTACTGTAAGCAATATTTGAGCAATATATCGCGAGTTGTGATGACGTGGCAGAGTCGAGAAATATTGTTGCAAAGCATATTCTATGACGTGGCTCTCACATAATCCCTTCGATTAATCGAGGGCTGATGTGTCACAAATATATCATGAAGAGGAGCTAATTAGCCCCAATATGACCTGAAGTCGCTGACGATGACGCTCCTTCAGGTCATATTGGGGCTAATTAGCACCTCTTCATACTATGTATCAATCATCGCATCGCATCGCATTGTCTCGTCTCTCGTGACTCGTGTGCCGTGATGATGACGCGTGATCTCAAGTTCTCAACGTCTTCATATCATAATTCAATTCAAATTCAACAACAAACGGTACTGTAGCATTATTGTGAAACAACGACAGTTAGAGCTCTACTGTACTGACCAAACACTTCAGGTATCGGTGCAATAGACCTCTTTGCACCAAGGCGTTCATCCATACATCCTGCTACTTCTCAAGTGTACAACAGGATTTTCAAATGTTTTGACTAGAGGATTCTGTTAAGGCCATGAAGAATCAAGTCTTACGGAACGTGCAAAACATTCAAGCTAACGAGAGGAAACCAAAACGTGTGAAGGGAAAACCAGCCTGGGATGTAAGTCAGTCGAGTGACTGAGGCTTTGCCGAGTGTACTTACTTTCTCGCTTGAAAAAACTGTCATAAATTGAAGACGGTCTATTGATTTTCCCCAGGATACGCATCAGGACCTGTCTCATTTAAAGTTGACAAAAGAAGAGCTGGTGCGTCACCCTCTAACCCAGAAGAAGATTATGACTGCAAGTCTCCCAGTCTTTTACTCTTTGCTTGTTTTCAGGATGCCAAAAAGACAGAGAGAACATCTAGAAATAGGTTTCTTTCGATCAACGTTGCCGGAAAACCTCGAGAACTTTCTGAACCACCGAAACGTTTGGCCCGTGATGACGATCGCGAAACAAATGAGAATTCGACCCCCAACCTGGACTATGATAAGGTTGCACGTAACCTAAAACGGCAAGGTTTGTTTTACTCGTTTTTTTTTTCCATTTGAAGTCAGCGCATAATCCTTTGCAGCGTTGCTGCCTGCTGGCAAAAATCAAGGAAGTCGTTTACTTTAGAATTATGACGTCGCCAAAGACTTGCGTTTCAGCTTATGAGACGCTTAGCACAGGATTTTGCTATTAACATATAGCTATTCTGTTATGCTCAAAATATGTGAACCCCAACCTCCTCAACACACGCCATCCTACTATCGTTGCCTAGGTGCCCGTGCAAGGTTGGAATGTGCAGGCGGTCGAAAATTTGATAACTTTGCTGGGTTGGCTTTTACAGCTAAACTCAAATCTGAAAGTAGTAAACCAAAGCGTGGGTCGAAAAGCACAAAGGCTTCGTCTCAAGATTCATCCGCCGTTGACGAAGAGGCGGACGAACCTTGGCAAGAAACAGATGACGCTGACTCGAAAAGCGGCGTCAACTTTGAGGACGAGATCAGAGAGTTTATGGAAAAGCAGGGAACGGTGAGACTTCATCACTGCCTCAAAAAGTAAAATTGGCCCCTTAGCAACTTCTGATAACCTGCACGAAATTTGTAACGGAACTGCGGGCTCGTGTATTGTTCAGGATAAAAGCACACCGAGCATAACGGGTGTGCACACGGGAGCCGCAATCCCTCAGAAGACGCGCGCTATTTTGACCACAGCCTCGCCTCCGGTATCAGAGAAAGGCAGCGAAATTTCGACCCCCACTGCGGTGGAGCCGCCGCTGTCTGGCACAAACACGCACGAAACCAGTGGAGTTGCCGCGACCACTGGGCGAGACTTTGGAAGTGAAAACAACGGGAGCTCAGAGGTGAGCTGACACTCCGTGCGTTCCGGGCACGGCAACAGGCTGGTAGACTCTGCCTGCACGCACAGATGAAACTCTCATACCTCTTTGGATACCTCTGCCAGGATCCTCGTTCAACTCTAGGATCCTCGTTCAACTCACCTGCTCAGTGCCATCTCTGAGTGCTAGGGGAACTCCTCTGAGTTCAGAGGGGCGAGTAAGGCGCTGAACTAATTCCCGGTACTGCTTGCGCAGCTATGGGACCTGGTCAAGTTGATGCAGGGAGAGCTATCTTCACTCGTATGCCGAACGGCCAAAGCGGAATCTGAAATGACCGCACTTCACCAGGCAAACGCAGAACTGCAGTCGCAAGTGAACGTGCTGAAGACAGCAAACAAGACTCTCTTGCAAGAACTGGGCCGTCATAAGGTGAATAATATTGCCCCTGTGCAGGGTCGATTCGTGCCTCGCAGCCGTAGCTATCTACTGGCTGACAACATCGTGTACACCTGCCTTTTGTAATAATAACGAACTGGTCGGTTGCGCGAAGAGGGATGGAGTGCTGCAAGTCAGGTCAGGTCAGGTTTCGCTTCCTGTGTCACACTTCACGTGTGAATATCTAGACGGTGTCATGACAGTCTGCTTACTCCCATTTGTATGTATTGCCGAGAGTTCGGAGGCCTCTTCATCGTTCTGGTGCCGATACTTCTGAGGCCGCCGCCACGGGCTCTGCACGGCCCCGTCAAGCCGGGTTGCTCGGCGCTTCTGCAGGGCTGTCGGATGATGAGAGGTGCTCCACACGGCTGTGCGCTCTGGTGTGCGCCAAATACACTGCCCAATACCGTGCGCAGAGACGCTGAAGTCCGTGTCACGAAACTGAGGAGACCTATCGGGCGCGCAGGAACACTTGGGCACTGAGGTGGAGGACGTTCGAAGGGAACTCTCCATGCACCAAGAGCACTCAAGCGAGCTGCTCACCCGGTGCGCGCGCCATACTGGCTTTCGTGGAACTGATTTCTGCACTGCGGTTGTGTTTCGGATGCCGCGCCGCCCCCATGAGGTCCACCTGCTACTGACTTTAGGGCTAAGAGTGTCTCACGTGCCAAGTCCGTCACCATCTGCTCTCCCAAGTTCCCATCGATCCAGGCAAGCGTCTCGCAGTCACTTGTCAGTTGGAACGGCTGCCACGTGTTGAGATAGCCTGCTTTCAGGTGCCACCCCCTTTTTGTTGACTCTGGAACGCCCCATCGTGTCTGTTTATTGCGCAGGCTCCAAACCAACCTGCACCGTGTGCTGGACTGGGACCTGGGACGACTACAAAGTGTGGCGTCACAGGGCCCAAGCGCGCCGGCCGTAGCCCCCCCTCCGCACGAGAAGGGTGGGCCGTTCGACTTCTGTGTTGCGCCCACTGCAGATGCCGACACGCAGCCTGACACGCCGGCCCTCGGACTTGTGCAGCCATCCCGGCCTTGGGACGAAGTGGTGCCCGCACGTGCGCCACTTCCCCCACTTCCGACGTTCCCACGGTGTATGCCGGAGGCTGTCAACAGCGAGGCCATGGGTGAGGCACCAGCAGTCGTTCCCGGAGAGGGCTGGCCTGGATATCAGGTGAGGCATCGAGTCACGCCACCAGGGTCTTCTCCCTTCCTGTCCTCTTCCGGCAGCTGCCGTACCCGCAAGTCACTCTGAACGCCGCCGTGGGGCGGGACTGTGGGGCATTCCGAGCTGCATGCCCGGCCACGCGCGCGGGGCCCCAAGGGGTGCGGCCCTGGGCTCTTGTGAGGGGCCTTTTGGCGACGCGCGGGGGGGGGGCACATCACGAGGGTTGGTGGTCTTGGTAGAATGGTCAGGTTTCAAATGAATCGGGTGGTGCTTTCTTTCCCTTTCTACCGCTGCCATCCGTTGCAATGGTTACGGCTCCGCTAGTTAAGCTCATACGGGGTGTGGTGTGAGAGGTTCCCCTGCAGCCTTGCGGACCGACCGGCCGGGGAGGACGGGGGCTCGCAGGCTCACCATGCGGCGGCTCTGCAAGGCACGCGCGCAGGCCTTGAACACAGCACCGCAGATCGCTCAAGGGCGCCGGCTTCCGCGCCGCCCCCTCACTTGGTGCAGCGTGCTGCCGGGATCGACCTCAACTCTCTTGTACGCGAGGAGTTCCACGGTCACCAAGCCCCTTCTGCACCTCCCCCGGCCGTCGACATCGACAGCACCCCGTCCTCCTCAGTGCCGTATGTCGACCGAGGTGAGCCACCCCCCGATGAAGCTGACAAGCTTTTGGCTTTTGTATGTGAGCCGACCCTGTAGTGGATTTTGCAGGGCTTCCTCAGCTCGATGCTTTTGCAATCTGCGTTCGGGGTCCACCGCATCGTTCGGAGTCCACCGCATCGTTCGGGGATTTACACGGCTTGCCCCACGGCGTGCTCAGCAGTCCCCTGGCAGGAGGGTGAAAAGGAGAGGTTCGGGGGGAGTTGCATTCAGGGTCGCATCAAGGAGGGCGCCCCCTGAGACATGAAGAGCCGACTAATATGGGAAAAGGGGCTCGCTGACGTGGCTGGGTGAGGGGGCATAGTGATCTGAATAGTTTTACGGGCTTGACTTCAGTGGGCGGAGGATCTCGCTGACTTGGGTAAGGGAAAATGACTTGCTGACGTGGGTGGAGGAAACGGCCTTGCAGACCTCGGTAGGGGAAGTGCCTTTCCGACTTGGGAACCGGGGGTGGTCGACGTGGACACGGGGAAGGGGCTTGCTAACTTGGGGTGAAGGGCTGTGCTGCGCGGTGGTAGGAATTCAAGGCCCCGTCGCCCACGCAGGATCAGCAGCCGCAGCTGGCTGGTCGCCGCCTCTGCAGCCTCCGCCGAACGGCTCGGAGGTGCTTCAGGACGAGGCCGGGCTGCCCTCCTTCCAGGGCATTGGCGCGCTGCCCAACACCAGTCCCCCCCAGGTGAGACCACCGTCGAGGGTCTTGCGGTCTCCTTTGCCGTGGCCCCTGGCTGACGGGTTGAGGCAAGGGGTGCGCAGGGCAGCGCTTCAGCAACGGTTTCTGTGCCGTGGCTGCCGCACCACCAGCCACCTCTACAGCTCCCGGCCGAGCCGGAATCCCAGGCATCACAGCTCGATCCCGGACCACATGCAGTTCCTCAGCAGCCCAACCAGCCTTCGCGCAAGCCCCTGCACCATCCGAAGCACAGCCCCCCTCTGCATTCCACGAGGAGCCGCAGTCCACCCCTTAAGGCGCCCTGGGGCAGCCCCAACCAGCCCCAGCAGCAGTCCAGGCCGAGCTCTCCGCAACAGCGCACCAAGACCACCGTCAGCCCCCAGCCTCAACAGGCACGCGCTGAGAAAGCCCCGCCGCGAGCTGGATCTCACCCTGTACCTGCGCCTCGGAGCAAGCCTCATCTCTTGCCGACCCCTCAGATGCCATCCCCTCGGAGTGGTGGCGAGGACGTGGCGGGGCGGTCACCGCCGTTGCAGATGCGCGGCAGCCCCGGGAGTGACCAGTCCCCAGCGGGAGGAAGCGGCGGCAGAGGCAGGCGCAGTAGAGGCACCTCCAGCGCCATGCCCTCAGTGCCATACCATCATAGAGTGCCCTCTGAGGCGCAGACCAGGTGAGTCGACCCACCGAAGCCCAACGTACATTGCGGCGAGCGCCTCCACCACCTGGGACGGGCTGTGTGCTTGTTATGTGTCTGGTTTGCGGGGAGGGATGCTAAGAACAGGATGGGGTGCATGGGGTACGCAGCCGGCAAGTTGTGGGGATAGTTCAGCCGCAGCGAGTCACTATTTTCACCACGAGTCCCTCCCGGGAGGAGGTGATGTCGGATCCCCGGCAGGTGCTGCCCGGGCAGGCAACATAAATGAAGAAAATCCCCTGTGCGCAGCGCGGTGGCACTAGCTTGTAACTCTTGGGAAGATAAAGTTTAACTAAGGCAGGGTTACCCTCCAATTTCAATGGCACTTTTGTGTTGTTAGCAGCACTTGAAACGAGCTGACATGCATCGATGTAATACATGCACTACTCGGTAAATTATCGATGCATGTGGATTAACATTTGCACTTGTTGATAAAACATCGATAGTTTCTCGATAAAATATCGACACTTGTTAAGGATACATATCGATAAATGATCGACAATTGTCAATAGATTATCGACATCCGACATGCATGCAACCTACATGCTTTCGATTGTCTGCATACACCCCGTGTACTTGCCGATGATTTATCGATATGGCTTTCGATTGTCTGCATACACCCCATATACTTGTCGGTGGTTTATCGATATGAGTCAATACCGTTTGATTTGATTTAGTGTCGATAGTTATTTGTTAAGTAGTGTTGCAAGTGTCAATTTGCTTTCTACAAGGAAGTCGTGCACCTGCAAGCCCACCCAACCTCGACATGCTCGGCGGGCACCCTCCACGTCTCCAACGCGAACGGATTGTTTGCCATCGGATTCAGCGCAGTCAAAACTGGGTTGCGAGCTTGTCAACCTTCCCAGTCCATGCAACGCGCCTTAGCACCCTACTCCGCGCTCAATACTGCCTGGCGCAGTGAACACCGCGCGTGGGCGGCGATAATGGTATCTTTCGTCCGCACACCTCGGCTCAGCTCACCTCAGCCTCGAGCTGACCTCGGCTCAGCTCACCTCAGCCTCGCGCTGACATCGGCTCAGCTCACCTCAGCATCGCGCCGACCTCGGCTCAGCTCACCTTAGTGTTACTAGGAAGGGGGTCCAACCCCCCTAGGATTTCGAAAAATCACGTATACGACTTCGGCGAACTCCTAGGGGGTGTAAAGTGCTAGGGGGTTAGGGGGTCAATCTCTTGTCCGGAATCCACCAATGTCGAATATCCCTCCCCATTATATAGTGGTATAGAGGTCTACTATAGATGTAGTGGAATGTAGTGGAACTGGAACACTCTATAGTGGAACTGGTACACTATATAGTGTACTGATTCCACCGCACAGCGCAGTGATGGAAATGGCACATATTGACGTGGCTAAACCAATTGTTTCAGGAGGAGGATGATGCAACATGGGAGCACGCGGAGCTTTTCGACGTATTGGTTCCAGCGGATAGTGGCTGCCTTGCACGGCTCGCAGGCCACGGAATTACTTGCAGGGCTAGATTCCCCACTTATATATCGGGTGGTGGTGCAAGACCTAGTGGTTTTTGTACACACTATAGTGGCGTACCATTATATAGTAGTGGAATTGGTACACTATAGTGCACCGATTCCACGCTATATAGTACACTACAGTGTACCGTTTCCACGCTATATAGAGGGATTTACCACGACAATATGTATAAAGAGGTATCAGAAACTTTATTCTCACAATGGAAAGATTAAAGGCACAACGAACACGCAAACATATCCAAATGCCAAAACAACTTCCTAGATGCACACCATGCAGATTCCCAGCGTCCACCCATGCTGAGGAGCTCCACAGAAAGCTCCCCACACGAAAACCTGGAATTGCTTGGCGACTTTTAATCGTTACCGCCACCGCACTCACCGATTCCAAGCGATCACCTGACAGCGTGTTCTATGTTTAGAAGTTGCAGCTTACCAAACACAACAAACATATGTTTTTTCTTACACGTCTTGGTCGCCATATGACAATTTCCGTGACCCAAATAGGCCAGAGTCAGGCAAAATTTCCAAGGGCATTTAGAGCTAATCTCTCGAGTCAAGCGATATTGATACCGGATGGTAGCTTTGACAATATCGCGTGTCCGTCGACGTTTGATTTTTCGGACGTTGCAAACGAGATGCCGCCGCATATGTTGAATGAGGATTCAACGCGACGTGATACCCCCTCTACCCCAGGAGCAATGGATGGGCAGCCAAATTGTAATTGCGACATCTCATCGCAAGACGAGAAGACTGAAACTCGGATTGAAACCATCAATCCAGACGCTGCGGAATAATACATTGCATCAATAAGATATTGCTGTCCGCCTTCATAATGAAAGCGCTCTATGTTCCATGGCAACTATGTTAAAACTGGCGTGTATGGACGCATGCCAACACCTTGGACAAAGGCATGGATCCATATGCTAGCAACACACAATCTCAATTTGCTCTGTTTCGCACATCTCAGATTGCCGAGAAATACCCTAGTAATCAAAGTCCTCAAGTCTCTGTTTCTTCTTTGGTGGTCTCCCACAGGTGACTAGGACCCAGATGAGCGATAGACCCGCAATAATCAAAAATATTATCACGAAGACATTGTGGGTATACAATGCACTGAGTCCACGGAGGTGATTAATCTGCATCCCACAAAGCAAAGCCACTCAAGGTGATGTGTCTGGCACCGTGCAGCGTGAAAGTGCCAGCTAGTGGGATCCCCACTGACTTGCCATGCACTGCAGGCACAAAAGAGGATGGCCGTGCCGTGGTGGACACCAAGGGACTGGAAATCCATACAAGATCTGCATGCTCAAGGAAATCATACCCCCCCCCTACCCATTTGCTGAACTCATTCCAGGCTGATGTTGATTTGGCGAATCAGTATCGCCCCCGCCCGCAGCTTTTGTGGTTCTCACTCCAGGCTGATGTTCCTTTGGCGAATCATTACCCCCCATCATGTTCTGGGCGCCACGTGGGAGAGCTCACCTGAACTCCGTATATCTGCTGGATGTCGGTTTCATTAGCGTAGACATCAAAAGCGTCCGCGCAAAACTGGATGACACTGATAGAGCATAGGCAGATGAGACCCACATTAAACAGAAAGGAGCTCATCATGGTCCCATTCGGTTTCATTGGATAAGCCTGCCATCCCATTCCTCCCGGCACCCCTCCAGGACTTTCGAGGAATGATGTCGATGCAGTGTCACCTCACACGCTATCCTAAAAAAGTCATGCGATTCCAAGTGCTCTCATCTAAATACTCGAGCCAGAGCCATGCTGAGGTGGCGTTGGATGCGTTTGCGCAGACGAAACTAGCACCGTAGCACACAAGGGGGCGACCGGGAGAACCAACAGGGGAGCAGGATGGGGCTGAGGAATGGGACCCTGCCGTGAAGAGTAGGAAGGAGAGGCCAAGCCGTGCGTTGCCACTCATGACGCAGCAGATGAGGTAGAAGCAGAAGAGGGCGAAGGAGCCCGTGCCAAAGAGGCTGAATGCAGCGTCCAGCGCAATGAACAAGTCGTTCAGAAAAGGCGACACCGGGGGGTCCACGAGCATGTACAGGATGATGTGCAACACCCAGCAGAGCGACACCACAGTCGCCAGAATGCCCAGCACCAGCTTTAAGAAGTAGTTCATAACCTGCAAAATGAAAGGCGCTTCACCACCCACGTTCCTTGCCTTCGCCACCCACGTTTCCTTGAGGCTTCTTGCAGCCTGGCAGGGAGCGCTTGGGGGACTTCTGGGGTGCTGAAGCATTGCGACCCGACTGCCAAATGGTTTTCGCCAAGATTGAACAGAGTGGAAATGCCACACGGCGATGCAACACAAACAAGCCCCAAGCCCGAGGCCCTTACCGTGAACGCCCACATCGCATCGGGCTCATCCCCCTGAGCAATTAGAACAATCCTCCCTCCACACCCAACGTCAACCCCCCACCACCCCCGCCTCACACGCTGCACTGGATACTAATGTCACGGACACGGGCACAGAGGCGTAACCGTGCTTCGTAGTGAGAGAGGGCGTCCGATTGGCAGTGATGATCGCGGCTAGAGGCGAGTGCTATTTGAAAGGCAATGCTCGGATGACGTACTCTATAAAGGAGCAGTGAAAACGCTGGTATGAGGCAGGGCGGGCAGTCAACATCGGGCGCAATCAATGATGCATCGGGGCATTGAGGGGTGCTCGCCGAGAAGGGGGGTTCGCGACTGAAGAGCTGCGGGTGGGAGCGGAGAACCATCCGAGAGAAGCGACGAGGGGCGGGGGTTGAGGAAGTGCAAGGGGGGGAGGAGGGTTTCACGAGGGGAGAAGCAGGGCGGTAGCCGAGTGGAGATATTAGCATCCGGGGTGGCACCTGAGGGTAAACCTCGGACAGGTCCTGCTCCTCGTCTTCGAGGAGAGCCAGATCTTGGTTGAGCTCCAGAAGGTTCCGCTTCCACTTGCGGGTTCGGGCGCCGTCCCGCTCTTGCCGCATCAGAGTCTTTGACCTCTCTTGAAGCTCCTGCACCACGCGTTGGCCAGGGGACGCTGTCAGCTTCTAGCAGATTCAAGCCACGCTGAGCATGCAAGGGTCCACGTGGCGTCCAATGGGCTGCAGGCACGGTGCTAGAGACCTCAGCAGAGCAGCGAGCAGCCTGGCAGCTCAAACTCCTGATGCAAGGGGAAGGGGAGAGGGCAGCATGTGAGATCCGACAATAAAGCGTATCTGGTTTAGCACTCTAAATCAGATACGGCTGGAGCCGAAGAGGGGGAGGCAGGTGTGTGTGATGAGAGACAATCTGCGTGCTGACGCAAGAGAGAGAGAGAGAGAGAGGTGACGCATATGCAGGTTCATGAGATATGATCTGCAGGCTGATGGGGGAGGACCGGGGCTATAGACATGAGGCAAACGCTGATGCAAGGAGGAGGGAAAGACCGGGGCTACAAGAGGTAAAGTATGGTAAGGTAAGGGCAATGCGAGATAGTATGTGCCACTAGCTGATGCAGGAAGAGGGGAGAGGCCACGCCTACAAGACATGAGACCCACGCTGAGCGAAGCGGAGGGGAACTTGCAAGTGGCGCACCGAGGCGCGGGTGTGGATTGCGGTGGCTTTCGAAATGTATTCCGACTTGGTGATGATAGTCTTGGGTCGGTTGACGAAACTGAGAATCAGATCCATAGGTAATGTGACGACTCCCACGCCGGCGAAGACCATGAGAAGTGCCCAGCCGGCAACGGAAACGCAGGCGATGACGTACACCGGGAAGGTGCTTCGCACCGACCAGGTTTCCTCATCAACTTCCCCTATCGTTGCGTCGCACTGCGAGCGCCAAGTTGACCGCACACCGATCCACACCATCAATCCACTACCAGCGTGGGTATCGCACAGCAAGGCCAGGGCTACACTTCGCACCACCTCACTATCAAACTCACGCAGTCAGTCCCACCACCTCACTATTAAACTCACGCAGTCAGTCCCACCACATCTGTGCGCGTTGCATTGCGTAACAAGTCTGTGCACTGCTCTTCTCCGCACCGCCGGGCGGCAAAAGGCCATGCATCACGCCTTGCACTGATATCTCCGTACTGGTCATCCTTCAATCATAATGCCTTGCGCTCTCCCCTATCCCTACACCGCCAACTCGTTGCTGCTCAATATCTCCACACCGCCCACTCGTCGCTGCTCACCTCCCGCCCCCCATCCTATCTCCCCTATCTCCACACCGACAGCCTCGTCGTTGCCACTATCTCCACACCGCCCACTTCCCCGCCATCGCTCACCCTCCCTGCCCCCATCCCATCTCCCCTATCTCCACACCGCCAACTCGTTGCTGCTCAATATCTTCCACACACCGCCCACTCGTCGCTGCTCACCTCCCTGCCCCCTCTATCCTCCATCTCCCCTATCTCCACACCGACAGCTCGTCGTTGCTCACTATCTCCACACCGCCCACTCGCCATTGCTCACCTCCCTGCCCCCATCCTATCTCCCCATCCCCCACACCGCCAACTCGTTGCTGCTTACTATCTCCGCATCGCCAACTGCCGCTGCTCACCTCCCTGCCCCCCCTATCCTATCTCCCCGTATTCCATTACCGCCCACGCTTATTGTTCACTCCTCCCTGCCCCCTTATCCTATCTCCTATCTCCACACCGCCAACTGTTGCTGCTCAATATCTCCACACCGCACACTCGTCGTTGCTCACCTCCCTGCCCCCATCCTATCCCCATCTCCACACCGCCAACTGTTACTCACCTCCCTGCCCCCATCCTGTCCACCCTATCTCCATACGCCAACTCGCTGCTGCTCCATATCTCCACACCGCACACCCCGTTGCTACTCACCTCCTGCCCCCATCCCATCCACCACTCCACACCGCGCCCACTCGCTGCTGCCCACCTCCTGGCCCCCATCCTATCCCCCCATTCACACCGCCCACTCGCCATTGCTCACCTCCCTACACCCCATCCCCCTTCCCCTATTCCACACCGCCAACTCGTTTTTGCTCACTATCTCCACACCGCCCACTCGTCGCTGCTCACCTCCCTGCCCCACAACCTATCTCCCTAATCTCCACACCGGTCACGTTGTCGCTGCTCACTATCTCCGCATCGCCCACTCGTCGCTGCTCACCTCCTTGCCCCCCGTTCCCATCCCCCCTATCTCCACACCGCCCACTCAAGGCACTGACACTTTCACACACCACCACCTCGACGGGTTCCTCCTCTCCGAATTCCGTGCACCGGCAACTCTCTAGACTCTTCCCATCCCTGCACCGCTAATTCTCTCGAATCTCTCCTTGCATACTCTGAGGCGCAGGGCTCCCCTTCGGGCTCACAGCGAAGGCTGAAGCAATACATCCTTGCGTGCTCAGCCCAAGGTCAGCACCCAACGTCAAACATACCTTGTAGCCTCCGAGCACTGGCGATGACGCTACAGTTCCCACATCCCAGCAAGAGGACATGCCCCGTAGGTTCGTCCCTATCGGTACCATGCCCGCTGTCACGGCTTCCACCGGATAGTCCACGTACCCCGCGACGCCTGCACAACGAGCAGATATGCAAGGTAAGCCTCCAAGAGGTCTAGGATAAGCCTGGCACAACCTCGCAGCAACTCCTGGAGCGCCTCACGCCAGCCAGGGGTTCATCTCGTATGTCTTGGAATAAAGTGGGGGCAGCAGTTCTGTCCGCCTTCGGCAGAATCAATAGCAACTCAGGGTTGGCAGCTCAGCCACAAAATGGCGGATGTTGTGCGGGTTAAAGATGCAAGGTCCTAGAGGTGGTTTACGGAGGAGGAAACACAGGATTTTAAGCGTTTCCTCAACTTTTGCCCAAACCGAGCGGTGGACATCAAAGGGTAACGGAGTGGGAACGGCTGCGGGATAAGGTTTCTGACCGTATGCGATGCCGATGGTGAGACCAACCACGAGCAAAGTAACCAGCACCCACTGAATAGAGCTCCAGACGCGACCAAGGAAGCTGAGCTCACTATCCGCCTCGTAGTAAAACATGGTAATCGGAATCACACAGATAATCATGATGAACATTATCATATACACCGTGTACCACAACTCTTCCATTGGCAGGGTGAAGTTGCAGGCGCTCCTTACGATGTCTTGAGAGCACGCCGCTTGGTTGGCGACATCCAGCGGGAGCATAAGCACAGATATCTGAGCTATGCTTAACCCAAAAACCTGAACGCAATCGTGACAAGCGCACGTGCGCGGTACTGAACTCACGTTCTGACGACAGAAGGTGATGATCCTGACGTTGGAGCGCGCACTCAAGGTGCTGCTTCTCAATTTACGCAGCTCTCTCTCACTTTCTCTCTCGAGCCGAAATCTGTGTGTTTTTTCAACGCGTGATTGCTCTGTTCGGCTCAAGCGATAACGCGCACAACCGCTCCCTTATACTGACGTACTCAGAAAGCATTTTCGGGTAAGCACGTGTTACGAAGACGGCCGAAAAGCGCGTTAGAACGGAAAAGCCCGTGAAATAAGGATATTTTCTGTGATAGTTACACTCTCCGCCATTACAGAAACCTCGGTTGGGTACGCAAGGGTTATCAAATGTAGCCTACACTTATCGCCCGCTATCGGAGGGTGCAGGACGTAAAGTTCGAGGAAACGTGCAACTATCGCCCGCTGCCGGAGGCGTGGCGAAAAACAGTCTTAGGTGCTACTATACTGAGGAAAGAAATTTGAGACAACGAGCGGTTTCCTATTTTTGATTTCAAGTCTAACATCCGAGCGCGCAAGCCTGTCGCGCGCCATAGCTGATTTGGTTGCGCGTTGCGTTAAGGTGGCAACGTGCCCCAGTAGTTACTTACCACCACGAGCTTGGGTATCCAGGCCTGATTCCTATCTGAAGGGTGTTGAAAGTGAATCAGTACATATATGTTGGCGAGGAAGCACATAACGGTCGCCTGTGAGGGACCCAGGAAGTTGCAGTGAGGCGTCTGCTAGTCTGCGTGAAAACAGGATTGCACAGAGCAGAGTCGCTACGGTGATTAGGTTTGAATTCATACCACGACAGTAATGATGATAAGAAAGTAGTTGTACGAGTCCCCCATCTTGCAGAAACGGATGACGCTTTACACGTTAAACGGTCCCGAACAGAACAAGACGCCGCAGAATCAACTTGACAGGGAAGTGCAAACTATATCCAGTGTAGCCTCCCAGAATAAGTTCTTCGTAAAAACTAACCACAAGATCCTGCAGGTGGAGCGCTCCAAAATGCAAGCGATCTCGAACGCAGACACTCTTCAGGGAATATCGATCGAAACTGCATCCTGCATTTCGAGGTGAAGATCCAACAACATATTGTATAGCACGAGGTGAGTCTGCCTCTGAAAATGAAGGATAATCACTTTCTAAAATTCTAATTCGTGTGGATATTCGCCGTGGAGTTCTTTCAACTTTCGCCCCGCTCGCGTGCGTCGATGGTAGAGAAAGGAAACGGAAGGCCTCATAAGCTTTCAAACGAAGATCTGGATCTGATGAAGCTGGTGAGCCGATCAACACTGCAGTGACACCCTTTCCCCCTTTTTCCCCTTCCACCTTTCCCCCCTTTCCCCCTTTTCCCCCTTCTCCCCATTCCCCCCTTCTCCCCCTTTTCCCCCCCCTTTCCCCCTCCCCCCTTCTTTCCCATCCCCCTTCCCCCCTTTTCCCCCTTCCCCCCTTTTCCCCCCTTTTCCCCCTTCCCCCCTTTCCCCCTTCCCCAACCTCGTTTTCCCCTTTCCCCCTTTTTCCCATCGATTTTTTTCTCCTGGGCCTTCGGCCCAGGGAATTCTCCCGGTTTTTGGGTTTTATACACTGAATTCCCCCTCCCTGTGTGGTCACAGGTGTCACCCCATGTCTTAGAGTTAAGAGTACAGTAGACACATGTAGACGCACAGACAAACACGAAACAGACGTAGACGCAGACGTTCAGGCTGTTGTCATTGTGTGACAAGTGACATTCAAGAAAGAAGTCGAAATGTCGATCTACAGATCTCCTTTTATAGCACTCGCGTACAGTATATCTTGGTACAGAGTATTGGTGATGAGCTGATGGACAACACTATTAATAATGTTTTATACATTTCATATTATCATCAACCAAACATCAACCAAACATCAACCAAACATCAACCAAATAAGAAATATTTATCACGGAATTTATTTTATCTATTCATGCGATGGCCAAGATCGAACGCAGGTTCGAACCAACGACGTTACTGTCGTGTGTCATATATCACTCGGACTGGCGATGGCGCTCGGCTGGCGATATCATATGGCGCGGGTTCTCGATCTCGTCGTCTCGTCTGTGACTCTGTCTCTCGCTTTCGCTGTGCCTGTCGATGTCGTATCATGATGATGATAGCTGTTTACAGTATAGGGTGTTGAAATCCCCCCCCCAAAAAAAAGGAAAACGTTTTGGGGGGCTTTGGGCCTTTGGCTCCTGCGAAGGCGGGGGTGGCGGGGGGCTTTAGGCCTTTGGCTCCCGAGAAGGCAGGGGGGAGGCTTTGGGCTTTGGGCTTTGGCCGAAGGCCAAAATTTCTTGAAAAAAGGCGTATATATAGGCCTTTTTGGATCATTTTTCAAGGTGTAACATTGAAAGGATCGTTTTTCAGGGTTTGTAACATTTCTGGGGTCCATAACATAAATATTTCTCTTCGACCAACTGTAACGCCGACCCTCGCGTGTCGCAGGCCGCGCAGCGGCCGCGCTCGGAGAAACTCTGGGAACAAGAGTAGGGGTGGGGGGCTTTAGCCTTCGGCGCCAACAAAGGTGGGGGCTTGGGCTTTGGGTCAAAACCCCAAAACGATTTCCGGGCCAATTTTTTGAAACTCAATACCCGATTACAGGTTTGTGGTTTGAGGTCAGAAAACCCCAGGCAGGACAGGTGAACGAACTCTCGGCAGTATTTCCCCCGGGATCTATCGTATGTCACTCGTGTATCCTTGCTTTCAGATTTGGTCTGTGAACACGCACGGCGTATCGATGGATCAGTCGACTGACATTAGTAAGCCTATTCTAAGATAGACGTTCTTAGACACACTTGCGCCGAACGCAGAACTAAAATAAGTACGTATGCAAGCTTCGTACCTTTGTGAAAGTCTGTACATACATGGGGGAATGCCACCTTCTCAAGCAAAAGTGAGGCCTACAGTACCTCGCTGCGCAGTGAAACGAACGCGAGTTCCTTTAGGAAGGGCCAAACAAGTCATTCACACACGAATCATTGCAACGCTGCACGGGGGGTTGGGGGACAAAAAGTGGGGAACATTATGCACACTCCATATTCCGCAGTTTCGACAGGTACATACTTCTTTCGACTTCCCGCTAGGCGCACAACCGGAGGGTGATTGTGAGACCCCTGTTTCATAAAAGTGTTGCACACGGCTGTCAGGTCTGACTCAAGGGAAAGTTCTTCGACTTGACAACTGCAAACCATGAAATGTGCCGAACGCCCATTGTGATGAATGTCTGTGCACGTGAATATCGTGTACATACAATGCAAATCACTGTTAATAATGGAATGCTCTTCGAGGTGTTGCCTTGCACAGAGTGAGAACAGATGTTCCGAAGTCTTGCGGCGGAGTTCAAACGAGTGGATCAGTTATGATGAGACGAGTGAAGAATCAGGCATTGAGCGTGACTTGCAAGCACTTGAAATCATTCTACCTTACAGCGACGTTGCCAGCCTTGTGAGACTCCATCCAGAGGTTCGATTTTCCCCGGGCCTTCATAAGGTGCAGTTATGCCACTGCCTGGACGCTATCCCGTCGTCTGCCTTCTGCTCGGCAACAACTGTTTAGCTGGCGCGTGTGGGTTGCAGCTACCTTAAGCTGACCACGACATACGCCGCACATGCACAATCAAAGCGGCCGGGCGATAGGAGATAAGCAAGTCACGTGAAACATTTCACTGTGATCTCCACTTAAAGGGAAAATAGTGCAATATTCGTAGCGTTTTGGAAGTAGACGGTGACTTGTTGTTTTGAACGAAATGTGAAACCTTTCGTCGCATGGTTTGGTGACCGGTAAAACGGGTTTCAACGCCGCGTCCTTGACTTTCTCATCTGGCTTTGCAGATCTTAGAAATCTCAACAGTGGAGCTGGCAAGACGGCTCTGCTCGATAAAATCCCTGTTACCCGGAATAACGGTTTCTTCCGTCGCGAGAAGCGCGCCGAAGCTACTTCTGCTCGAGACCACAGAGCTACACGTCGCGTATCAGAAAATATTGGATAAGCTTGCCGCCAGAAGGTAGCCAAGGAGAGATTGAAATTACACTTTCTCTCTTCCGAAATGGTGCTCTTGGGGTCTCGGAATGATTTTTTTTTCTGTAGCTACTGTTATGAGCTGCGCATACACAGTATGAGGCCAGCCTTATGTTGTGAATGCACCAACACGTAGACTTTTGGTTGTATGTCGGGTCCATTTGGCACTTTCAGTGTTTGATGGCTTTGTGAAACACTTACACACCAAGCTGTTGTATGGTACCAACAGGCCAAGCTGGAGTGCAGCAAACGTTGAAGCTGCTGTGCAAGAAAGTTTGTCCAGCGACCCCGACCTGCTCTGCCAAAGTCCTAAGGACCAGCTCTATTTGAGTTTTCAAGGGAGTATTTACATTTTGTAATGTTGCTGTGACACAGTACATGTGATTCTTGATTCACTTTCCAAGCATTTCAGATTTAAAGATGTGAGC
Organism: Cymbomonas tetramitiformis; assembly: GCA_001247695.2. Classification (NCBI taxonomy): domain Eukaryota; kingdom Viridiplantae; phylum Chlorophyta; class Pyramimonadophyceae; order Pyramimonadales; family Pyramimonadaceae; genus Cymbomonas; species Cymbomonas tetramitiformis. The sequence goes on from LGRX02004239.1 coordinate 43,410, forward strand.
TTAATCCCCGTTTTCGGAAGGAATATTTGAATAGATAAATTATGTTTGTCGCATTAATTAGGACGAGTTGTCAGTCTGTGTGGCATGCAACAGTTGCATCCGTGTCACTTGAGGATTCAGGATATCTATGACTGTAGTGGTATCGTTTCTTGTAGTCTCACGCGGATCATCGGTTTGTAAAAGTCGAAAGTGCACTACAGCTGTTCAGTTGTGACACACGTGCTCCTGCTGGCATATGCGATGTCGAATCGGTTCAAATCATTCCAAATCATCAGCCATATGCAGAATTTCGCGCTTGGCTGGAGTCTTCAAACACCTATACGAACATGTAAACAGCATAGCTTTCATCAAAATGTTTATTCGTCGGCAGCGACTGGTCTGTGGCGGGCCTGCTGCTGCGTGTGCTGCCACTTTCCCCCATTTCCCTTTTATTCAACAGATTCCCTGCATCAACAGATCAGCTTTGATGCCTCATTCGTTTGTTTGGCATGATGCCCTCCACGCCCTGATCGAGTCCCCGGGCAGGCCCAGTTACGTGCGGAGGCGCCAATAGCGGCATGTTTAGGTTTCGGTATAAAAGTGCGCAGGGCAGCGACTGTCGATTTTACACTCCCCCTCGCGCCCGCATCTTGTCGTTTGTGTATAGGGGTTGCGGCTGTTGCATGTTACCGTATTTAGATCGGTGTTTCGTAAATTATGGTAGAAGCGCAACTGTGGAATGTCCCGGTATTTGCCGACGATGCTACGGTATGGTGAGATTTGTGCAACGGAGGCACGGATGGGCTTTAACACGCCGAACCGTCAGCTATAATTCAGCAGGCTATGTGATTGTTTTGTTTGATTGTTTGTTTCACGTGCAGGTAACAGCGCAACGACTGGGAGTTGTTCCCGGCGGGATGCTTCGATCTCGTAGATCTCCTGTAGCTCCGGAAACATTTCCGTAAGAAACACAGAACTCGACTTTTCAGACGTTAAGTACACAAAATCTCAAATTGTATGATAACAAATCATCAAAGTTTGAGGAGTCCTTCATCATCAAATTAGTATTCAGATGTGCACGGAATCCGACCACGCTCTCCGATCTATGGCGTTCTCACATATAGGTAATACTTTGCACGTAAAGAGCCGAATCGGTCGATCATACGACTTTCACAATAAAGCCGTGAAATATCGAAATATAGCATGCTTGCTTAGCATGAGGAGAATTATAACGCATGAAAAAACACAAGGAATTTCAGGCAGATCGCAAACCGCATTGCACAATCCTTGGTATGTGTTTGCCATATTTATATGTAAGTACGATGACATCTGACACGCCTGCAAGTCCCTGTCAAGCGCGCAAACGTTGTCGAGACCCGCGTGCACTCATGCCTACCAAACACTGTGAACCTTAATTCCACATACATGCGAGCAAGAATGGGCGTGCGTTCCTTGGCATTTGTTTCTATGCAAGAATGCGCCACGTAATGCACAACAAAGACTTCGCTATGCGTTTCAGCGAGGGATGCGCTTGAGCTGCGGGCTTCCGTAACTGGGAGACTCATTCTTCCCAGGGATCCCGAGTAGTAGGTGGAGGATAATTGCCCTTGATGGGTGCAAATGTCCAACGATGGATCTCACAAGGCCCGCACCGCTTGACCGCTGCCATGTGAGTTGCTGTGCCGTAACCCTTATGATCCGCAAAACCGTATCTGCAAGTACCACACATTGCAACATTCCAAGAAGCACTCAAAAGGCTTCCTCAAGCAGGTGCCATATAGATGGATGCAGATCAATTTCGCTACAATTAAATATCATCAGGTGCATACATTCATACACCAGCGCACGGTCATCCGTGCTTATAAATAGGCGTGTTTAAACAGGCAGGAGAAATAGAGCATGGTGTGCAAAAACCCAAAGAAAAACCCAACCTCAAGGGCGGGATTTCCAAGCAAGGCATGCGCAATGGGTGGGCCCTCACTGTGGCCATTTCTCATGCATGTCCAGCATGATGCGGTCCCGCGTCACCTGTGCCATCACCCCCCCCACAAAAAAAGTCAGACCGTGTTAATTGTGTTGACAAGACCATGTTTGGTCATGGAATTATGACACCATAAATCACGCGTCGGTGTAACTATCATGTCAGCAAAGCTGATAGCGAAGAGTGATCGGAAAACCAAATCAAATGACCACTCGCGAGAAGCAGGTATATGACCCCCATTATTTTGCAAGAACCAGCCACATGGATGGTCATTGAATAGAATCCGCCCCATGGGTGGTCATTCAAGAGGAGCGGCCACATGGGTGGTCATTCAAGAGGAGCCGCCTCATGGATGGTCATTCAAGAGGAGCCGCCATATGGGGAACCATTAAGCTTTTGTGATTTGCATTTTCCACAAACACAATGGTCAGTCCCTATTATGGATAGATACGGGATTCGGCATAATAAACCTTTGCCAAGACGGAGGCCGCAGCGATGGACACGCATTTGGCATCGCCTTTCACGATGGCCTCCGCAGACTCCTTAGAAAACTTCGCTGGGAGCCTTGGGCCATCAACCTGCAATGTCACGGCACGGGTGTGCCTCATCGCATCGATTTCTTAATATTGGGCATGCCTGATTATTCTTAATATCTGTTGCTTGGTCGATGAAGCCTTACTAAGCACTTACCCCACACGTGCTAGGTACCGCCGCAGGCAGCTTGCTCCAACTTTAAAGCAACGACGAAGGACGTCTGTGTCGCTATCACTCTTCCACGACAAATGGTGCCCAGCGCTCGTTGCGACCACGCCACCCTAAAATGGGGATCCTTGCACGATAAGACGCAAAGGCGGTGGCGGTGGCAGTGGCGGTGGCGGCAACGGCAACGGCTTCCGTGGCGGCAACAGCGGTAGTGGGGTAGGTCAACCTCGTGGCGTCATAATAGGTGTGCTGTCCTACACACTGATTGGCATGCCAGATGTGATGTTGGCGGTTGCGACATGCAACGCATGCTTTGCACCGCTCTGATATGCACTGGCCCTCAATCATGAACCCAATTATAGGTGCATAGTGGATTCAGATCCGACGGCAGATTGCAGTGTAGGGGAGTGGTAGCTGCCACGTGTGGGGGGCTCCGCACTAGCACGAAATCGGGGGCACTCTCCAACGCTTCCACTGCTTGCTCCATCCCGAGCATCGTAGCCTGTTTACACGGCGGCACCAGAACCAAAGAAGAATCACTCCACCGTCAAGAAAAGTCCTCACGCAAAAAGATGCCAAGTGCGACCAAAATGTGCGTCAATCAGTTTAACATCTTACTAAAGCCCCCACCATGGAGCATCGCGTCTGCCTCACATTCATTACTACATCAGAGCACCTTCTCGGCACTCCTAGCATGCACACATCAGGCGCCTTCTCGGCACTCCTAACATCACTACATCAGAGCACCTTCTACCACCGGCGCCACAGCATCACTTGCATCAGAGCACCTTCTCGGCACTCTAGCATCGCATCAGAGGCACCTTCACCGGCACTCACAACATCACCCACATCAGAGCACCTTCTCGGCACTCCTAGCATCGCACATCAGGCACCTTCTCGGCACTCCTAGCATTGCTACATCAGAGCACCTTCTCGGCAGCGCTAGCATTACTACATCAGAGCACCTTCTCGGCACTCCTAGCATTACTACATCAGAGCACCTTCTCGGCACTCCTAGCATTACTACATCAGAGCACCTTATCGGCAGCGCCTAGAATAACGACTTCGTGATCCTTACAGAGCACATCGTTGACATTGCCCGGAATGACAACACCTTGCCAACACTGTCTGGAATTACTGCATTCGAGCACCTTCATAATTGCCCCTTACTGCATTACAACACCATTCTGATGATTACATGCACACACTTCAGGCTTCTGACTGCAATATGAGCAGGTGGATGCTCATCGACTCAAAAGCCGGGCTGGGCTCGAGTACGGCGCAGTACCTGCAAAATGTTTACGTCATCAATTTTGCGGGGTCCGATGATGCGCACCCCACACTCGACACGTGGATTGCTTATGAGCTCTTCGTATATCTGTGCGGAGTAAGAAAACATCAACCAGCAGCAAAATGCTTTCCGAAAGTCAAACACCGAAGAGACCCGTGGAAGGACAAGCACCGCCACAGATGCTGCTCAGAAGGGAAGGCATGGTCCAACAAGGACTTGCTGAGGTGAGATGAAGCGCCCTCCTAGGTAACAAACAACAAGCGTGTTATCGTGTTATGGAGCGATAAAAGAAATTATCTAGTTGGACTTTGCCACCTTTGCACTTCGCCGGAAATAGCTGGAGTTATGGCTATGGAAGTTCACATCAAAATCGTCAGCAAAAGTCAGGGTATCTGGATAATGACGAAGGACGATAGGCACAAATGCTTGTAAATATGGTTGTTATCAAGTTGACGATCATGCAGGATGCTTCAGGGCGATGCGTGACAGCTGCACAGTGCCTGCATCTATCACCTACCAGTGCATGTCTAGCGGTCTGAGAACCAAGCATGATGCTACATAGTGCTTGTGATCAAACTTTTGAAGTATGACCATGCATGCGCTGCGACTGATCACAAAGCTTCCGTATCTGTCGCTATCATGCATATCAGGCCAGTGACCGGCAACCTGAGAGGGTCCCGAAAAGGGTGATACTTGCAACCTGGAAGTTAATCAAATGGTAGCATTACAAGTGCAGTGCACAGGACAGAGTATGAAATCTGAATGCCTTGCAGATTGTAGCAGCTGATCTTTCGCACAGGAGAGCGCAAAAGAACATGAATCGAGGACTGCACACAGTAACACCATCGTCTACTATTAGGAGTTCAGGCAGCGGCAACGTCAGCCTCGAGGATGCGCATGTCAATGTGATTAAAAGAGGCACACCTCCTCACGCTGGCTGTGGGTCAACTTCTTGCTATCATCGATCCCTGCGTGTCAACAAGAAACGTCTCTAAAGGGTGTCGGTGACAACGGTGAAACTGTATCTCTCTTCGCCGAACCGGGCGGAAACTTCTGCGCAATAGAGCAATGTGCCTGGAGCACCTCCGCGGGGAGGGCGAGGAGTGGTGCGGTGTGGACTGAGAACTGGAGGCGGCGTACAGGAGAACTGCATCGAAGTGCATGTCACACGAGAATGTCCAGTTTGCTCACACCTGCTAAGCTCGTGGGTGCGTGGACTCTATCGGTTTTACTGATGTCGAAGGCTGGCTGGTCCGACCTGATGCATATAAATGGCAGCAGGCAGAAGTTGCCTAAAGTTTTGCGATTGGACTTCGAGTCCGAGCCATTGGACGCATCGCTGACAGTTTTGAGGAGGATGGCAGCCCAACACTTCCAAAGACGCGCTTTCAATAAAAACTGCTTTGCAGAAAGAGACTCTACACTGTGACGAGCACGGGGTGGAGTACACACCATTTATGTGAACACCGTCTGGAATGATGCAGGCAGCTGCAACCACCTGCCACCAAAACCCTAGTCTTTCCTTCAAAGTTTACCCGAAACCAACCGTTACAATATGACGACTTCCTATGACTCACGACGACCGCCTCATCCACTCACCCGGTGAAGTCCCCCTAGGACACGCCTATCAAAACCCTACACCCCGGCACGGTGTACCCCGGCACGGTGTTTACGGCGACTTGTGTGGGTGCCACACCCTCGAGGAGAGCTGGAAAGGAGTCTTTACGAAGTTGCATTCGACAGCACGTCGCCTCAGAAAGAGGCCGCGCTTTACGCAGGGCGGCATGCTGCAAGGAGAGCAAGGCACGGAAGGGCGTACAGTCTAGGTCGATTGATGCACTGCACATCACTCTGCAGGGGAGCCGAAGTGATCGTGAGAGACATCGCCCAACCTGCATAGTGGCATGCACCTGTCACCCTACCAGGACTGGGATCCACGGGATGCACCGGTCCGGCCAACGGTCCGCGTCCAGCTTCGTCGACGCCAGCGACACGTGGCTTTCCCGCTTGCCAGAGCTTCCTCTGTGCAGCCACAAGCGAGCCGTCAGCGACCACTGGCAACACCAAACCGACGCCACAAGCGCAGAGGGTTAGCTTGCCAGCGATGAGAACGTTTGATGATCTCTGTGTAGAGTAGTTTGAAGGTCAACTTCAGAGGTGCTTACGACACGGGAAGTCTTGCAGCTCTCATGGGAAGCAGGAATGCGGAAGAAGTGCGTTCGCAGCGGCGATATGCGAGCTAGGAGGCCAAGTGAGTAGAGCTGGTTGGGCAAAGTCAGCAAAGATATTTCAGTGCAAAAAGATGGCGACAAAACGGTATCCCCGTGCCTCTTTCTCGAACGTAGGTCCCGAATTCGTTTTTGTTGTGCCTTTCTTCTTTGCTTTCGGAGGGCTCACCCTATCCTGTCACAGGAACCTTCACTTTAGTGATTTCAGGTAGGAACCTTGAGAAATTATGGCTTGGATATTCTGCTCAGGAAGAAAAAAAACATTTGGAAACGTCTACAGGAAACTTCCACCGGACTAGAACTGCGCAGGACAGTTTCAAAGCAGTCGGCGTTTGCCGCCGCTTTCGCAGAAGTCGAAGAACGCACCTGCTTATGTTGCACACCACCTTCTGAAGTCCTCGACGAACAGCTTCGTTTGCGCTTTGAGTCATGCGATATATCCTTCGCCTGGCTTTTAACAGGGAGCTGTTGCCACCCGAGCACGTGTGTGGTGAGTTCTATGTCACCTGTGCATCTTGAAGAGTGCAGGCTCATGTGTCTTCGAGAAGACGATCTCATCTATTTGGAGATGCATGCGCTAAGAAGAAAGGGAAAAGGCTTGAACGCTGTAGAACTTTTGAAACACAATTCATATAGCGCGCATACTTTTCGCCGACGTGGATGTAAGCTTCACCTGAAATGGCCGTTTCGCCACTGATGACCTTGTGCGGTTTGCGACGCTTTCCATAGTCTTGCGCAGAGATTTGCCGCAGATACAATTGATCGCTAGGCGGGTCAGCATACGCGAACAATGTGCACGGTATAGCTCAGCTGAAAGTATACCAGCACACGCAACTTACTTAGAACGCCCAGAGTCACTCGCATCACGCCAATGAAAAGAGTTCCACAAACTAAAGCGAGTACGTTTGAAGAGACGATATGCAAGCGGATTAATTTTAGAGAAACAGCTCGTTAACGGCTCACAGTGGCGTTCAATATGTGAAGGTAAAGCGGCCAAGTTCCAAAAGAATGAAGCCCCGCTTACTCAAACACTACCACTCAGTTACCTTCGAAATATGCCGGAAGTTTTACCTTGCGCTTACAGGGGACAGTCTCGCGAGCACAGCCACAGGTCTTGATTGCTCAAATCTTATATACGCGCTTTCTGCAATGACACCGTCTGAGGATTTCTGGAGGATCCTAAATCTACAGATGGTATTTCGTATTTGAAATTGAAGTCACAAGGCTTGGTTGACGATTCCAAAAACCTGCAAAAAATCAAATATGTAATATGAAATATCAAAAACTCTCCCCCTTCGGTCGGGGACCGAACACCCCCCGCACACGGGAGTCTACACAGTACAAACAATTCAGTGCAATTTCAGGCAATTATTTCTAATTTGAAATTATTCATGGGGACACTGACTTTCACCCCCCTGTAAGGTGGGGTTGAGCAGCCTCTCCTGTTTCACCCCTCGCCCCGAGGTGCCACGTAGGCAGTCAGCATTCCACAGTTGGCACCGATAATAAAACACTCACTGTATTTTATTATCTTATCTCGTTAGCCCGCTTCGTCTGTTCAGCGTCTGATTGTTTTGTTCCCGTTGTTTGGCTTGACTAATATATCATATATATATTACGTCTTCGGTGACTAATATATCATATATATATTACGTCTTCCATCAGGTTATGGACCCTCACTCTGCTTCCCTGTTTAAAGATTCGTTAGCAAGATCACTTCGCGCCCCGCGATTTTATCCGCTTTAAGATTCCGCTCCCTACGACCGCTTTGCTATCCGCTTTAGTTCAACGATTTATGGACGTCCGCTTTAAACACCGCTTTCGCCGCCTACGGCGCCGCTTTAACCTAACCGCTTTCTCCGCTTTCTTGACGCGATTTGCGTTCCACTTCTTCCGCCGCTTTTCCCGCTTTCCGCTTCGCCGGACTTTTGGCGGCCGCGTTACTCGTTGGTACTCTCTGGCCAACAGCACTCCTTCTGCAACAAAATTGGCTTATCGCACGACATATTTGACGCGACCGGCGTTTTCCTTGCGAAATTCTACCCTAATTTGGCGTTTTCACTGGAAATCGTCAATTTTACGAAAAGTTATTTTTTCTCTTGGGAACTATCAGAGAAGAAGGCTTTCTTTTTTTGAAGCGGCCCGCATTTGGAAGTTTTATTGGCCCAGTTTCGGCCAGCCCGGCCAATCTTCAAATTTGACCGCCGCAGGCGCAAAATTTTAATTTTAAGTATGGCAAGATCATAAAAATCGCACAATTTTCACGAAAATTTTCATAATCGGGACCGCCCTTGAGAGACGGCCCGCATCCAACAATCGAGCGGCCCGCAACCGGCCCGGGCTGACTTCAAACGGCCCCGGGCCGGCCCCGCACGGTAAGCCTTCTTCCCTGAACCCTATCGTTGGGTTTGCAGATTCTGCTGTCTGCAGTTTGTGGCCATGGCCGCCTCACTCCAGCGTGTGCGTATGGCCGCTATACGTTCAGCGTTGGTATCTTTACGACTACATCGACAACATCTTACCTCTGGCTACGTCCTGGTGGTGTCTGGTGGTGCTTGTTCGCCAAGCACCAACCTCGACTCCAACATTTTCGACTTGATCGACAACAAGGACTTTGGCTCCTACGACCTCGCCTCTCCGCATTCTCCGCTTTCACCCGACGCATCCCTTGGCCGTCATGTGGTGGTTTGGGCCTGGCCAGAATTTTTCAAAATTTTATTCAAAATATAGGTCAGAATTTTGGCCCCAAAAATTATCAAAATTTTGAAAAATATAGGTGCTTCGTAGGGAAATTTTAAGACGATATCGCAGTTGCGGTCATTTTCCCCTTAACACTAGGTAACTTTTGAAAAATATAGGCGTTGTAAATTGAAAATACCCCGCCAAACTGCGATATGTAATCGGCGATCTGTGACTTGTGTAGAATGTTCAAATCTCCAAACCTCCATCTCCGCCTCTCCGAACCTCCATCTCCATCCAAACCTTCACACCCGGAAGAACAAAGATGACGACCTCAGGAATCAGGATATTCAGGATGCTCGTGGCCGATTATTATTCTACTGGTGGCGGATCAGACTCAGAGTCGGACTCAGAGCCAACTCCAACTCTCCGCCCAGTCCATTTGGTTTTGCATTCATCCTCGTCGGTTGACATGCTACACGTGACCGTGATGCGCCTACGAGGCTTGAGCTTGCGTACGAGCGCACCCGCTTACAACCCCTTACCAACGCGTTCGACAAGTTCAAGCGTAAGCGTGGTTCTCGGGCTGCCAGCGGAAATGCTCAGGCCCGGCTTTGGTTGCGCATGAACGAGATAGAGTTGTAAGGGGGAAATCCCCTAGTTGAACAAAACGTGCAGGAGCGGGTATTCGTTTGACGAAAGAAACGAAGATCAAGCCTGCCCAACGATTGAAGGTAGTTCCCCAACCACTGTTTGCGCCTCCGCACACCGCAAACGATTTCGGCGAAATTTGGGAGTGTTTGGGGCCCGCATGCTCATTTTAGAACAAAAAATTTAGGGAAAATATAGGTGCCTTCGAAAAAAAGGAGGAAAAATATAGGTGCTTCATGGAAAAATATCAAAAAAAAATATAGGTGAATTTAGGAAAAATTTGGGCCAGGGGCAAGTGGTGGTGTGTGGTGGTGTTATCACCACCGCCCACTCCCATTCCGATTCCTCGATCATCGCCTTTGCTGTGTGCAGCGCGTTCGTTGCGCGCACTCACCGCATTTTCCACCTTCGCCCTTCTCGCCCGCCCTACTTCGGCTCATCCGCTCTGGTGGTGCCGCGCCGTTGTAGGCTTTGGCCTCGCTTGGGCATCGGTTGATCCACGACAATGGGCTGGTGCTTGACCTTCACATCATTGAGGGCACCGCCGCCAACACTTTAGCCCAAGGCTCTATATCGATATTTCCGATAACCGATACTATCGATATATCGTATTTATCGCCGATTATCGGATTGCGCTGTCTAACTATCGATTGTGCAGGTTTTGGTGTTCCATATTTAATTCATAACAAATTACATATAAATGTCCAAGTAATCGATTATTTATCGATTGTGCCGATTATCGATTCCGTTTTTCGGATATCGGATTGTATCGATACCGAAAAACCAAACCGATATAGAGCCCTGCTTTAGCCTGCTCGGTAATTTTAGCAGCCTACCCCGTGGGAGTAGCTAATCCCCACGGCACACGCATGGGCGTAAGCCCCTAGAGCACACAAGATTAGCGCAAGCGGATGCCACACTAGCTGGGCTGAAAAAGGCCCCTTGAATCTTGTGATGTATTCAGTTAGGGTTTGCTCTGTTTGTGAATTAGGAGCCTGGCATGTGGCACCTCATACCTTGCTGGAAGTGACACCCCGACTGTCATTCCTATAGTTAGGGTGTATGACTGTCACCGGTCCCGGAACCCTAGACCCCGAACATACGAACGGGAAGAGACTGAGTATTCTCCCCGATTATCTATTCTGATCACCAGTCACACCGAATATACAGTCCAGTTGATATATTCAGCAGGTTTGGTACCACGCACGCTTAATTTTACACTGCGACTTTGGCCATGATTGGCTAAACACCGACGCTTGAGATGGGGTGAGGGACCCGCGTTAGAGAGGTTTTTCGGTACGGGCGGTATGGCTCAGTTGCGGACGCGCGGTTGATTGGACATGATTGGGTAGCGCGTACGGCAGCTTATTTTCCGTGCAGTATCGTCGTTGGGTTGGATTTTGTTGTTTCTGGTCGCTAGCACACCGTCCGACGTTGATCACGTCCTTTCGTCCCACACGACCGCGTGCAATTTGTTGTTTCCCCGATTTATCCTCGACGACCCGCCGCAACGCGCAAGCCGTCGCCCACTCCGTTAGCCTCGCCTCGCATTATCCACCTCACCTTGTCCCTATAGTCATTTCATCATGGGTACTTCTACGAGATCACACACTGCGGCCGCACGCCGCTCACTAGTTACCATTTTCGACGATGCCGCAGCCAGGCATGCGACCACACCGGCCACTCCTACGGTTGCGGCTGCGCCGGCTGCCCAATCGGCAGGGGCACTGTTCCTCGACACGGTCAAACGTCTGGCGAAGGAATCCTTCGACGAGCGCGCCGCCAAGCTCGTCATCAAGAAGGTGTACGACGACAAACATGGACGTTTTGATGGTATGGAATCGAACGTCAGCTCTGTTTTCGCCCGTCTGGTGGTGGCATTACGGGACATTTTCGTCACTGAGGAGTCCGCGTTTTCATCTCTGTTCGACCTGGAGGATGCCACGTTCTTGCCCGTTCGCGCCGAGGCGAACAAACTACTATTTTCGACACTGGAATTCATCATCGCTCCGGTTTCGCCCGCAGCAGATTGGATGGAGTCTTTGGCGGAGACACACCCGTTTGATGGGAAACGGGTGTTACTGGAGATCGCCAGAATGCTTCTGGATTCCGGCGGACCCTTTCAGGGCACCGCAGACCTTCTGGCCATCAAGATCAACCAGTTCGACCCGTCGCGGGCTATCGCCGCCTTCAACGCCGCTCTCCGGTCCGCTCGACGGAAGAGCACCCTCGACGACATGGAGGTCAAGTCCGTGTTCATCAAGTCCCTCGACCCGGTTTTCTACGCCCCGGTCGTCAACCGGCTTCTGTTGCACGACCAACGTGCGGCGGAGTCCCTTGCCACCATTCAGCAATGGACCCGTGAGTGCTACGCACAAAACGGGGCGGATTCGCACGTCCCGCCTGCTACGCGCACGTTCTCCGCCCTCACCCTGGCTGGACAGAGCAACGACGAGGATCTTCGGCGAGCTCCGCGACCGGCTCTTTGACATGAAGAAAGAGATCAAGGCCCTTCACACCCGTATCGACGACACGAAGGGCTTCACGCCCCGCAACGACAAGAAGAACGCCATCGGACGCGGTGGACATGGTGACGGCGTCCGCTTCGCGGCGAAGCCCCTTCCCGAGCCGGCAACTTCCCGCAGACCTTCCGTGGGAAGTCTTCGGGGAAGGTAGCTTTCCACAAGCCCACCGGTACGTGCGTTCCTTTGTGCCGGCACCCGACATGCTCCGCTACGGCGGAGAAGCATTGGCATCGGGACTGCCCGAACGGCGGGCCACGCGGACATGTTGGCGCACACGGTTTCAGCATTGCGGACAGCGAGAACGACGTACTCGCCACGCTGTTCCAGAACGCCATGGACGACAACGACGCCGCCCGTTTCGACGCCGTCTGCTGCATTGCGGACGGCAAGCCGGAGCTCTACGACACCGTCTCCGCCTTCTCCTTCGTTGTCGCCGAGGAGCGGGTGCCCGACACCATCGACGAGTATCTGGAGTGCCGCCAGCCCGCTGACACCCGCTTCGGGGTTTGCGCGGTTGGTGGTGCTACGAACATCAACAACTTCAAGGTCCATGCGAAGGTCCATGACGACGCTCCGGTCGTACCACCGCCGCCAGCGCCGCCCTCCGCTCCGCCGTCGGTGGTGTCCGACGAGGAGATGTACCCCGTCAGCGCGTTGCACGCGCACGAGCCGCACATGTCCTTCATGGACAAGTTCGCGGTCAACTTGGACCTCACGGGGCCGGAGCCAACCCTCGCAATGCACAACATGGGGACCGTTGCGCCCGTGGACTCGGTATCAGTGGCAACAGACGACTCCGAGGATGACGACGAGTGTCTTCCGCCACCGCGGCGGACCTTGGGATGCGGCAGACCACCGATGGGTTTTGGATTCTCCGCCCTCACATCTCTCGCAGTATGCTTGATGTTTGTTGTTTGTGCGACCGCCATGCCTTCACGAGACCGCTCCGCGCAAGCATCATCGGCAGCAGGGCGCACCGGCGACGAGGTCGGTGGTGCTGGTGTGCTGACGCCCACGGCCATCCCGCCGGCGCTCTACTGGCGCCCGGAGGGCTGGTACCCAAACGTGGTATACCGGTCCGGGTGGACGTGGCACCCGGGACCCTCGCAGCCACCCGAGGCGGCTCCGATTGTTACCGAGCCGCCCTCGCCGGGTGGTGCTCCGTCATCGCCGGTCTACGTGCCACCCGCCTGGGGCTGGGGAACCGGGGATGGACCTTCTTCTTCAATTCAGCACCGGACCAGACTGGTTGCACCCGGTGCGCATGCAACTGACTACAACGACATCGGCACATCCTCAGTTCTCTCATTTTGCTCTACGCATGATTTGTCAGACAGTGGTACCAGCTCTCTTGGGCGCTGTAACAGTGGCACCGGCTCTCCCGGGCACTCTCGACGTGGCTAGAGTTGGCGAGATTGAGATTAGCCTGCCTCCAGATTGTGATGCTGTTGGTTCAGGTTGCCCCAAGATGGGCTTAAATTAGGGTTTTAACCAGAGCATATATCTTCCAAAAGATTTTGCGGCCCGCAGTTGCAAATCTTTCAGGCCCGGTTTCGGCCAGCCCGGCCCGTCTCGAAAATTGCCCGCCGCAGGCGAATTTTTCCAATTTTAAGTATGGGAATATCATGAAAATCAAAAATTTCACGTAAAATTTTGAGATTTTCACTGTTCGTCTACGGCCCGCAGCCGGATCCAATCCCGGCCCGCTTTCGGCCCGGCGTGACACGCTACGGCCCCGGGCCGGCCCGCCACGGTAAGATATATGCTGGAACAGTCACACCGCTTGCTTTGTGACTCTTCCTATAGTAGTGTGTATGACTGTCACCCGAACCCGAACCCTAACTGTTTATGCCCGTTATATCGGGTTAACTTATCAACTTTATTACATTCTGAGAAAACCTTCACTGAGTGAATATATCCCGAGTCCTAGGGGTATATCCAACAGGTTTGGCCCCACTCACTCTTTATTTAGACACTGCGTAGTTTGGCCATGTCAGGCTAAACACCGACGCTTGGGATGGAGTGAGGGGCTCCACTAGAGGCGCGGCGGAGCGGTATGGCCTAGTTACGTGGCTGGTTGATTGGACTTACGGAGAGCTCGGGCTCGTGGCTGCTTGATTTTCCCGTACTACGCGTTGGTAGACGTTGGAATTTTGGTCGGATCCGACACCAAGTTCCTTGGCCGCGTTGTTAGATCCACATGCACGTTTGGGGAATCTTTTGCGCCGCAGCTTTCCTTCTTTTCCTCGACAACCGCCTCACGACTTTTGGCCGCCGCTCCTTCCGCACCTCGCCACATTTGCCCTCACTTCGTCTCTATAGTCTTCTACATCATGGTTGCGACTAGATTGACCTCAAGTATGGCGTCACGCCGACGCTCGCTAGCTACAATTTTCGACTCCGCCGCCGCACGTTATTCCGTCACGCCGGCTACGCCGGCACCCGCTGGTGCTCCAGCTGCGAACTCCGCACAAGCCGTATTCTTGGCGGGTGTTCGCTCGCTCACGCGTGAGCGCTTCGACGAGAGCGTGGCGAAGCACGTCATCCGGAAATGTTTTCCCGACAAGCATGACCGATTTACGGGTGCGGAGTCGAACGCTCAGGTGCTCCTCTCCAAGCTGGTGCCTGCTCTCCAGGAGGCATTCGAGGCCGAGGACGCGCTGTTTGCCCCTATGTTCGACTTGGAGGACTCCACGTTGGCCGTGCGACCCGAGGCCAACAAGCTCCTCTTCTCAACTCTCGAGCTCATCGTGTCTCCCGCCTCTCCAGCGGGTGACTGGCTCGAGGCATCTGCGACCTTGCACCCTCTGGACGGCAAGCGGGCCCTGCTGGAGCTCGCAAGGCGTCTACTGGACTCCGGTGCACCCTTCCAGGGGACATCGGACCTCCTTGGCGTCCGCTTGAAGGCCCACACCGACCCGTCCGAGTCCATCACGGACTTCAACGCGGCCTTACGGTCTGCCAAGAGGCGCAACACTCTCGACGATGACGAGGTGAAGGAGCTGTTCCTCGCGGCGCTGGACCCGGGATTCTACGCGCCGGTGGTGTCACGGCTCTTCACGCACCAGCAGCGGGCGGCCGTGGACCTCCTCACCATTCAGCAATGGGTCCTCGAGTGCTACGCCCGACACGTGGCAGCCGGTACGCACACTGCCTCGTTCACCCTGTCCGCGGCAGCCGTGGCCACTGACGGCGACACCTCGCAGCTGTCCGACCTCACGGCCATCATCCTCGACGTGAAGCGGCAATTGAAGGTCCTCACGGACAAGGTCAACGGGCGGGGTTTTACCCCGCGGGCGGACAAGAACAAGATCGGCAACGGGGGAGGCGGCTCCGGTGTTCGTTTTGCGGCGGGTGACCTCCCGACAGGAGGGAACTGGCCGCAGTCGCAGGTGAGGAAGCGCGTTGCCTTTCACAAAGGCAGCGGCGACTTCATTCCGTTCTGCCAAAATTCAACGTGCAAGAAGGACGAGGCCCGCCACTGGCACCGCGACTGCCCGAACGGCGGCAAGCACGGCGCTGGGGGAAGCTTCCACAGCTTCTCCCTCGGTGACATCGAGAACGACTTGCTGGCGGAGCAGTTTCAGACGGCCATGGACGAGCACGACGGCGAGCGGTTCGATGCGCTCTGCCTTCTGGCGGGGGGCAAGCCGGAGATGCTCGACGGCGTTTCGGCTTGTTCCTTCGGGGTCGAACCGGAGCAGGAAAACGGTGCGTTGCAGGAGTTCCTGCCCTACTGCCAGCCTGCCACCCACATGGGCGGCTTCACGGTCGGTGGTGTCGAGAGCGGGATCTCGGCTGCCGCCTGCACGCATGTCCGGGAGGACCCACCGCCGGCTCCACCGCCGGCGGCAATCGAGCATGTTTACCCGGGCGAGTCGGAGGCGTCCGACACCGGTGACATGATGCCGGTGGACCCCATGCACGCGCACGAGCCCGACCTCTGCTTTGCGGACCGGATCGCACGGATGGGGGGACTCTCGATCACGGCTGCGGGCAAGGACTTCGCGATGCGGTACATGCACGCCGAGTCGGAGACCGACTCTTGCGACGGCGACGTGGACGACTCTGCAGCTGGGTGTGACTCTATTGACGGTGAGGATGCGGTCCCGCGCCCTACGGCATCTCGTCCGGGATGCGGTGCACCGCCTTGGGGGTTTGCCCGCTCTTCGGCGATTGCGGTAATGCTTTGTGCGCTCTTTTGTGTGTGCGCCACCGCGGCGCCACTCACAGCTACCGCCCCTGGCGAGGCATGCGCACCGGACCACACCGGCCTGGAGGTCGGTGGTGCTGCTGAGACAACCGACAACGAGCCTGCATTCACTTTTGCGGCGCCGGCTGCTATTCCGCCGCATCGGCAGACGCGGTATCGGGAGCTACGACAGGGGTTCCACACTCTCCGCAATGTCCCGCGGCCGCCGTGGCTGTATAATCCCGACCCTGATTATGTTCCACAGTCACCACCTTACCCGCCACCGCCGTACTCGTCCGATGACGAGGAAGAGAGCTCTGGAGACCAGGCGACTGTGCACGACGATCGACAAATTTCAGATTCCTTTTCTGGCTCTACGAATGATTCAATCACGGCATCGACATCTTCAATTCACGGCACCATGACTGTGCTGCGGGCCGGCACAGCAGTGCCACCGCCAACTAGTGGCTAGGAAGTTAATCATGCCGCTCCTGCACAGTGAGATTGACCGTAGCTGTATGTGCAGAAGGGTCCGATCACGGACCGGTTTCAGATTTACAACTCTTGACTGGGAACCGCCCTGCCAGAAAGGACAGGCCTTCCCTTAGAGCCCAATTTCCACCGCTGTAGATGGTGTTTGTTCACGGGTTTCACCTTCGGCTAGCCAGTCACCACACTAGGTGGTGTGCTGGAACAGTCACACCGCTTGCTTTGTGACTCTTCCTATAGTAGTGTGTATGACTGTCACCCGAACCCGAACCCTAACTGTTTATGCCCGTTATATCGGGTTAACTTATCAACTTTATTACATTCTGAGAAAACCTTCACTGAGTGAATATATCCCGAGTCCTAGGGGTATATCCAACAATATATGCCCTGGTTTTAACCCTAAAGGGCGGTTTGTACCGCATACGGACGGATCCGATTGTGGGAATGTGCATCCAAGTGGTTCTACATGCCCTAGGCCTGCCGAAATATGCATTCCAAGGCGCGTGCACCTACATGTGTGTATGTCGCAAATGACTAATCACTGGGATGGGTAGTCCATATAGGACATATATCTCACATAGCAACATTTTCAATTACGACAATTCTTGAAAACTTGCTTTTTAGAGCTTGAATTTTGTCTTAAAATATACGAAATCAAGGCTTACACCCGACGATCCCGCCCAATTGGGTGGAGTTGTGAAGGCATGTCGCGTGCCCAATGTCCACTAGCGTCCCCTGCATGGTTGTTTGCATGACACATGGTATATATCCCCACAAATAGGAAGCAATCGCCTTCAATTGCGCTTAAGTATGGGAAAGCATTCCTTAAGTATGGAAAACATTTACAATTAAGTGTTTTGGGGGTGTTTTGGGGGGCGTTTTTTGCTCATAGTCGGTATATTTGCCGGTATACAGGTGCGCTACCGGGTGGGAATATGTTCATGTGACCAATCCCCAAGTTTTCATGACGATAGTCACCCAACAAAGTCGAAATGTAAGTTGTAATAGGAGATTGGAGAAATTTTACATGTCCCAAAATCATGAAAATTGGGTTGGATATGGCGAAAATCTGAGTATATATGGTGCACGGATGCATGCTATGGCGCTCTTAAAGTTACATGGTGGCCATACACAGCATACATGATAACGTGAATGCACATCGATGTATGTCCGCGATACGCGACAATGACTACCATCCCCAAAACACCGTTTTTTGCAAGAAATTCCATCCGCCCTTTAGGGGTTAACTGTATCTGTATTCTGCAGTATGCCTCACTGACTGCTAGTTTCGGGAGTTACCCTGCCAGAAAGGTCAGGTTCTCCTGTAGGATGCTTATTTCCACCGAAGCTGAGTAGGTGTTTGTTTCAGTTCCGTGGCCACCTAGTTTGCCAGTCACCACCCTAGGTGGTGTGCTGTAAGTGACATTCCTATAGTTAGGGTGTATGACTGTCACCGGTCCCGGAACCCTAGACCCCGAACATATAACGGGAAGAGACTGAGTATTCTCCCCGATTACAGTAAGAGTCAACCAATAAGAAAACAGAGATTTCGGGGTCAGCCAGCTTTTCTCCTAAACTTGTGACCCCCGCCCGCCAGCTTCGGTATCTAAGAGAGCCGACGAAATAAGAGAAAATCGCTTATTTTGCCAGCTAGCTTTTCTCATCCTTAAGAGTGAAAAATCAGTTTTTCTTGTATTGGATTCGCAGCACATCCTCACTTCGAAAAAACCGCCCACTACCGTGATGGACGACGCGACACGTTCACAATTGCGGTAACTTATTAGTGATGTTAGGGAAGGTCTACTCGCACAAGATGACTTTTCTAACATCAAAGCCGTACTTATTTTGCTATATTTTAAGAAAATGTCCTGGGGTCTAGCCAGCCTCCATATTTCTTATTTTTGCCAATCTCTTAACTTTTAAAACCAGCCAGCTTTTCTCCTAAACTTGTGACCCCCCCCCAAAAAAAAGCTGGCTGTTTTCTTAACGTAGAATTCTCTTATTGGTTGACTCTTACTGTATCTATTCTGATTACCAGTCACACCGAATATACAGTCCAGCTGATATATTCAGCATACCTTCGGGATGAGGTGGTGTCATGGGGACACTGAATTTCACCCCCCTGTAAGGTGGGGTTGAGCAGCCTCTCCTGTTCCACCCCTCGCCCCGATGCGAGAAAGACAGATCCGCTGTCCGGCTAAGCTCGCTGAGCATCAAACTGATAATCACATAAACAGTGTCTGGCCGAGGCTTTATGCTCTCGGAAACCCAGACAGTGAAGCAAGACTGTACTACTGTACTGTACTACTGTACAGTACAGTGCTAGGATGTCACGGACACGATACGGAAGCAGGGTCAGGCTAGGGGCTAGTCAGAGCCCATAATAACTAAGCCTAAACCCGAAGTCCAGCACACCACCCGTGGGCGTGACTACCTAGCAAAGCAGGTACAGGATATACAGCCACGAGATAATAAACAAACACCTAACATTCACTTCGGTGGAAACCGATCACTTCTAGCTGGGTGCCGGGGTCTTGACCCGGTCATCCCACTACTGGGCTAAAGCTAATCAAGCTGCCAGGATAAATGCTAAGAAACTCAGCCACTTTGAGGCTGGTCAGCGGGGCTGAGTTCAGCGGTTGGGATGCAAGCACAGAAGAATCCCGAAGTGAATTGCAAGCTGTCCGTGTCAAATTGAGCACCACCGGGCCCAAGTGGGCAAGGTGGATCCACAGCAGAAAGTAAAGCAACCGAAGAACTGAGACGAGCAGAACCCCATGGCGGTTTGAGCATTGAAGAAGGAGACAAAAGAACTCGATCATCTGGCGGCCAATCACGGATGCCTGCAGCACCAAGTGGTGGAATCGAAGCAGAGAAATCTCCAGCAAACCGACGGACGGTGGCTCCGGGCTCAACCAGGCCCCTGTCACCACCGCCCACGGTAACCAGAGATGCCGTAGAGCCGGCCAGCAGAGAACAACAAAGCACCGAAGACATCAATGCACATCGGAGAAAGCTCGGCGGAGTCCGCGGACGGCACACCGGAGCCAGATCGTCTACTGTCGATGCTCCCCCGTCAGCAAGGTCAGAGTCAGAGCCATGCCCAAGAGTGCCGAAGGAGCCAAAAGCCACTTGCTGCCCGCCGTCAGAGTCATTGTCAGAGCCTTGTTCATCGTCAGAGACTTCAGAGCCAATGTCAGAAGTCTCAATCCTCATGCCAGCAAATAGCGGAGCCGGTGCAGAGTCGCCAAGCTGGAGTGACGGGACAGAGCCAGGCAAGCCGAGAGAGCCAGGGACAACCACTGGCGGGTCACGAGCCGCAGGCACACCACCAGCCACGAGTGCAGAGGGATGCCGAACCGCAGGCGGCGGCGGAATCGAGCCCCGTGCACCCGAGTGGAATGTGGCCAGACCAAACTGAGCCATGCCGTCCTCGTCAGCTGCCGCATCCTGAGCGGAAGCCGCCGCATCCTGAAAGTGCCGCAGAGATGTGGGCTCGGCCGGCACAAAAGAATGTGCCGACAGCTCGACCACCTCTGGGCGACCCTCCATCGTGCAGAGCGACTCGAAGGCATGTTCATCCCCAGCGTCATAGAAACGCTGGAAACGAACAGCCAGGCAGTCAGTCTCATAGTCCTCAACTGCACCACAATAGTGGGCAGAGTGAGGACCGCCGTTGGGGCATTCAGCATGCCAGTGCTTCAAACCACTTTGTGCACACTCCGCATTTCTGCAGTGGGGCACGAAGGCACCACTCTTCTTGTCAAACGAGACAGGAGGAGCGGTGCCAAGTGGCTTAACACCAGCACGATGATGCTTAGCAGCAGAGCGGGTAAGGTGCTTGCCCGCAGGCGGTGCCCCTTCCCGCTTCTGCCGCTTCAGGTCACGAATGTCTTGCTGCATGCGCTCCAGCTGCTTCTGCAGACTGGACAACGCCGCAGCCAGGTCAGACGCGCCATCGCCGAATGACAGAGCCGAAACAGGAGTGTCAGAGACTTGCAGGCCGTGGCGGAACTGCTCCCGCACACGAGCCTGAATAGTCAAGAGAGACACGCCCTGCCGCTGGTCAGCTCGAGCCAAGGAATTAGCCAAGTCACAGTACAACGCCGAATTGCCGAGAGCCTTTAGAAACTGCCGCTTCACCGCGTCCTCTGGCAAGTTGTGGGAACGCTGAACGTCCCGCAACAGGCCATTGAACTCACGGATGCCACGGTCAGGATCCTCGCTGCTGGGGATGCGAACCGCCAGCAGCGACTCAAAAGAGTCAAAGGGCTCTGAGCGTTCCTGGAGCATGCGTACCACCTCAAGGGCAGCACGCTTGCCATCTCCAGGAACGTCAGACCCAGAGGCCTCAAGCCAGTCACGAGCAGGCGAGCCAGGGCGAGCCAGAAACGTCAAAGCCGAAAGCAGCAACTCGTTGCCCTCATGCCTAGCCGCAACAGTCATGTCAGTCAGGTCAAAGAGGGGAGCAAGTGCCTGCGACTGGAGAAGAAATTGTGCTCGAAGCTCATGCATGATCTGTGAAAAAATGTCGACCGCGTCGGACTCTGTACCAGCGAAGCGGTCTGATTTGTCTCCGAGAATTTTCGTGGCAACGATTTTCGCAGCCTTCCTGTCAAAGTTGTCGCGAGCAAGCTGTTGACATTTGTCGAGAGTCTCCCTCGCAGCTGCGGTGGTCGGAACTGCTGGCAGCTGCGGGGTGTGTGGTGTCGCAGTGTGCTGCGCACCCACATCATCAAAAATCGTCTCTAATCTACGGACGCGTGACCGCGTCATTCTATTCGCTGTGGTAACCATGATAGAGAGACAGCGGAAGGTTGAGCTAAGCAAGGGTGGTGGTACAAAATTGTCACGGCGGCCAGATAACCCGTAGAAGCCTCAGCACAACAGATCGAGATTCACAGGTCGTGAGCGGAAAATGAGAGCGGCCAAAATGTACAACGCGTGGAGCGACCTCGCCAGGGCCAGTGGCGCACGATGCAAATAAACCCTCGCTGCGACGATACTGCCGTAAAAAAAAAAAAAATCCGTCAACTGCCGATCTCCTGCGCAGCGAAGGCGAGCACAACGTGTGCCGCCATCACTGCCATGCTAAAAGGCCATACCGCGAGAACAATACACCACCGCCCAAGTGGGCGCTCAACCCCTCCTACGTCCTACTTAGCCGAACATGGCAACAGCAAGGCGCTGCGCCATCATCAGAATCACCGGAAAGCCGGTGCGGGCCATAACCTGCGAGAAAGACAGATCCGCTGTCCGGCTAAGCTCGCTGAGCATCAAACTGATTAATCCCATAAACAGTGTCTGGCCGAGGCTTTATGCTCTTGGAAACCCAGACAGTGAAGCAAGACTGTACTACTGTACTGTACTACTGTACAGTACAGTGCTAGGATGTCACGGACACGATACGGAAGCAGGGTCAGGCTAGGGGCTAGTCAGAGCCCATAATAACTAAGCCTAAACCCGAAGTCCGGCAAAAAAAAACTGGCTGTTTTCTTAACGTAGAATTCTCTTATTGGTTGACTCTTACTGTATCTATTCTGATTACCAGTCACACCGAATATACAGTCCAGCTGATATATTCAGCATACCTTCGGGATGAGGTGGTGTCATGGGGACACTGAATTTCACCCCCCTGTAAGGTGGGGTTGAGCAGCCTCTCCTGTTCCACCCCTCGCCCCGAGGTGCCACGTAGGCAGTCAGCATTCCACAGTTGGCACCGATGTTAAAAACACTCATGTATTTTATTATCCTATCTTAGCCTTCGTCTCTTCAGCGTTTGACTGTTCTGTTCCCGTTGTTTGGCTTGACTACAGGGAACATATCAACCCCCTATGGCCGGTCTGTGGCCGTACGATGAGGGTTGTGGCCGAGGTTTGGCCGAGTGTGCTTTTGCTTGTTGGCCGAGACGAATCATGTAAAATTTTGAAAATTAACCCGAAATTTTGCGGTTTTTATGATATTCTCATACTTAAAATTAAAATTTTGCGCCTGTGGCGGGCAATTTTAGATTTTGGCCGGGGTGGCCGAAACTTGGCCGATGGAATTTTTGAGTGTTGGCCGTACGACATGAAAGTTTGATATGTTCCCTGCTTGACTAATATGTTATATATATTACGTCTTCCATCAATTATTCAAAATTTAAATTACCAAAATATTTCTAATCAAAATCTTGCTAGCCCAGGATGGTGGGAGTGACCCGAAACGGTCTAAGTCAGTCTGCCTTAGCCCGCTGCAGCTACTAGGAAGCTTCTAGGAAAGTGTCCCCCGCACCAAGGCGCGGGAGGGCGTGGGCGTAGAAAATTGACTTTAGCAGTCCGGGCGAATTTGAATTTGAAAAGTTTGCTAGACATAATTATACCAAAGACCAGTGATATACCTATATGAAGTGATAAACCCTAGAATAGGGGTTTCGGAATCGGAACGGCGAAAGTCTGTTGATATAAAAGAGAGGGTACATAAATACCGTAGTTGGGTTTTCGTACCTACGGGTGACGGTCACCCAGACTACCAAAGGAGGTGACCGGTGACACGGTTGGTGGTCACCGTGTCACATCCAGCACACCACCTAGTGTGGTGACCGGAGCTAAGCGTGTGAAAACACAAGACAAATTCCTACTCGGCTTCGCGGGAACAAAACTCTGGTACTAGTGGGGGGCCTGTACTCGGGGGGGCGAACATTGTTCCGGGGGAGGCCCCAATTCCGAGACACCGTCTTGGTAGGCGGGGGTTCAACCCCTAGGCGTTAACCCCTATGGAGCGGATGGAACTTTTTGCCAAAAGCACTAGTTTCACAAATGTGCCGTTTTCACGGTATATGGTACCTTGGTAAGTGTGGGTGATTCGTTACATGTTCCATAACTCCTATAAAGTGATTTTGATCCATAAAATACATGATCGCATTATATATACAACCATATATCGGTGATATACAAGCCAAAAAACACGTTTTTTCAGGAATCAAAAGTGTCAAAAATCAGTTCTCACAACCGTTTATTCGAGTATTAGGTCGCCCCTCGACCATGAAACAATCGCCTCTACTAATGCCTTGAAATTGGTAATGGTGGCTGTAGTTAAACGCACCAATATATCGAAATATTCCAGCAATAAGGTGAAAAAAACACCAAAAAACAACGAAAAAACATCATTTGTCAAATGTTTTCCATACTTAAGGCCATATTGTGTGTTTTCGGGGGAAATCGACTGTTGGGAAAGTAAGTATTGCCCATATGAGGCGCATGGTCATTTTATATGATAGTGGTCACTGAACCAACAAATCCTTGTCGATGAATGGCATCTACACCTCGATTTTGCACACTTTAAGATACTTTTGACCCAAATTTCATGCCTTGAAATAAGCAACTTTGGGGATTTTACTACAACAAAATTGCCCTTCGGTGAGATATATATACTAAGTATATGTGTAGAATAAATTGTTGAGTATTAGATATACCTATTGCAACGGGTGTGCGAAGCTTGTATGGCCGATTCCGACAAGGGCTATCGGGCTGAGAAATGAATCCAAGCTTAGAGTTTGAAGTGGTTGTACCGTATACGGTACAAACCGCTCCATAGGGGTTAAAGCGCGTGTTGCTAGGGAGGGGGTCTATCCCTTGGAGTGAAGGGACGGAGAGCACAGATAGCTGGGTAGATGCCTGGCAAGAAGAGAGGGATGAAGCTGAAGTGGCGGCCGCAAGCACCCGTGAGGCGAGCATCGCTCGTGCAACCGTTAGAGGGAATGCGATTGCAGCTTCCCGCGCACTCCGCCATGCTCCCACTTCTGATGAATCCTTGCAGGGAGTGAGCCCCTCTGGACGTGTGATCCGTAGACCCGATGTACTTAGCTTCTAGACTTGTAAAGTAAGTATCTAAGTAATAACTAGATTCATGATTTTATCTTAAGTCTAATTGAATTCACTTTTGCTCTTATGGTGTTCTGGTTCTGCAACCTGCTCTGGTTCTGCAACCTGTTCTGGTTCTGTATATCTGCAACCTGTACCTACGTAGTACGTGTCGGGTCTCTATTCTCTACTGATATACGTAATTGGTGCCTATGTATACATGAATATCTACCGCGTTAACTGGTATGTTTTCATATAAGATATATCATATATTGGGATATGCACATATGCTATATGTTCCCAGACCTTTCCCGTGCCAAATAAACATACGTTTAAACGTGCACCCCCTTTTGGCGTTTAAACTTGCGTTTAAACGGGGGGGGGGTCACGTTATAACCAACCTAGGGGTCTAACCCCCCTAGGATTTCCGAAAACCACACACTTAAGGGAACTCTTGGGGGGGTAAATTGGTAGGGGGGTGGGTTATCCCCCTTAGACGTTAAGATGTGTTGCTAGGGGGGGCAAAATCCTTGTCCGGAATTGGGGCCCTCTCCCCCAAAGCAATGTTCGCCCCCCCTCAAAGGGCAGGGCGGTTCCACATGTCACAACATGTAGTGCAAATGCAGTAAGTCCACCGCGTGCAAAATAAGTTAATACCTAAAACCCTAAACACAACCCATCTTGGGGCTCTCTTGCACATCTAGGAATCGCAATCAAGGCTAGTCCCAGTCAGGCACGGCTAAGCCGACTGCTCAACCACTAGTGCTCGGCGGCATGTCACGTGTAGCCCGCGGCGGCGTCACGGTGTGGAAGGACTGGGGTTGCGGTGTCGCCGGTGAATCATTCGTAGACCAAAATGAAGCATCGTCGGTCTCAAAGTCGGCGGATGGCTCGTCCTCCTCGTCCGTCGTCGGCCCCGGCGAGTAGTCAGGCGACGGCGGTGCATCCGAGAGAGGCGGAGAGGGCGGGTGGTTCGGGATGTACCCAAAGTATTGTATGGCATAACACGGTCGAACAAAAAAATCTCGGATGAAATTTTCCTCGCGGCTATCGGTATAAACTGGGGTGCGCCATTGCGATTTCCGGTCTCCGTCGAAAGTAAATTTGGACATCGGACGGCTCCGGAAATCACGGTCAAAGTTGCCCAGTATTGGTCAACGGAGGGTGGCTCACTGCGCAGTGAGGTTAAGTTAATGATCTTCATGATTTTTGTCGTTTGCGATCTATTGCTCCAAATGAGCTCTTGAACACATATATATGCTTCACATGGGTAAGTGAAGCATATTCAACTTTGTGTTGGTGCACTCAAGGCGAAAAAGGCCCAATCCGCGAGCATCTTCGATAGGGTAGAGCTCTCAAGAAGTTTATGACCGTTCGCAATTTTGCGTTGTGAGTGCGAACTTGCTGTGTTTCGTGTTGTTATGCACGGAAACACAACTTAAATATGTATCCAGCTGTTTGCGATACCCTTGGGGTATCACAAGCACACTTTAAAGCGGTTTTTGCCATGCACTCACTATTCCACAACTCACGGGTGCGGGATAATGAGTGAGATTAAAAACATTCTAGCGCCTAGAGGCCCAACTCTTCCCCGGACAGGCTCGACGATTATCGGCAATTTTGAGCCTGCTGAACACGATGCCGTTGTCCTCTTGGCTGATGCAGGCTGATGCTAGAAGTTGGAAAAAATTGAAAAGGTCCAGGGATATGCGGGATATTGCAATCTGCCGGGCAGAACGCGAAGAGCCGCATATCAAATTGTTCCTCTCGGCCATCCATATGAGTTTAGCCTAGCTTTTTATATGCATTATTTAACATGAATATGCATTTTAATAATATATCCCTGCCGCTGCCACAGTGTTAAAACGCAGAGCGGAACGCTTGGAAAACTGCTCTTAATTATCTCCCACTAGCGCAGGCAATCAGCTCCTGAAAGGATGACGAAATCGTGGATTGTGATTTTCTCGCGCGATCGAAAAACCTGGACCGTGGTATCCTATACAAAGGGTGTGCGCCAAAAGCCCTGCCGCGCGCGGTGCCGACCCTGTCGCCGCGGCGGAATCGTGTCGGGTGACAACCCACCAAGGTTTTCCCGATCCATCGAAGTCCCTGCAGGTGGTAAAGCTGTCGGCATTGCGGCTGCAGTGGCAGCCGATCCAGCACCACCGACGGGTGGAGCCGGGCATGCGTGCTCTCCAGCACCACCGACACCTGCGGCGGTGAGCGGTGCGGCAGCGGTCATGAGAAACCCGAAATAAACTAGCTATATGAGGGGGGGAAAGAAGGCGGTACGACAGCTGCCACAGAGTGGCAGGCAGCTGAAGGACAAGGCTTGCGGATAATATTACCAAGTAAGGGCTGGCGGCTTGCGCTGCCAATAAGTTATTACGAAGGGAAGATTGTCTGAGAGTCAGGCGCAGGTCGCAATGTCATCGCCATAGCGCGTGACACCGCGACCGTGATACTACGATGCTAAAGGTGAGTGCTACGAGGAGTCACTAATACTAGATACTACTATAGGGTGCCTAATATTGTACTCTCCATGAAGCGGCACGCACAATGAAGAGCGCGCACACAAAAGCGGCCGTCGCGTCGGCAATGAACGGTCGAAGCTAGGCATCACAAGCACACCAGCCACCACAGCCGAGCCTGGGCGGTGGCTGAGCGGGTGTAACGTCCTCATCGTCCGTGTCGGTGGCGTAGCCGTCGCTGTGCGCGTGTCGATCTGCAAATGTGCGAGTGACAGGCGGCGGCATGAACGGGTGGGAGTCGGACGCACCCGTCCACTTCTCCCCGGAGCTCACGGACACGGCGGGTGAAGACCGTGTCACCGCGGGCACCACCGGCAACGGCATGCATGTCGTTGCGGGCGGTGAACGTGTTGATGTTGAGGGTGTCGGTGTCGGCACTCCTCGCTCGCGATGTCCGTGTACTCGGTGATGACCGACGGTAGCACTTCATTTTTGTCGCGAGGTCTTTTTATTTGTCGCATCGTGCGACAAAACTTATATGTTAGTGAGCGACAAAAATGAGTGGGGTTCTCATGATTGTCGCAGCTGCGACAGCAGTGAGTTCCACACTAAAGTCTGTCGCAAAATTTTACAGAAAATTATTCTTGACGAACGATTTTCACATATTGAATTCTGAAACAAAATGACCACAGTGCAAAAATACCCTAACTCAAATCTCGGTATATGCTATATGGATATTGACAGAGTTCAAAGGGAGTAAGGCATGCAGTAATCGCCCATATTTAAGAAAACAGGAATTTTGGGCCAGCCAGCCGTACAGTAAACACTCGATTTTAAGAAAACAGGAATTTTAGGTCAGCCTAGCAACTTTCTTATTTATATAGAGATCTTAGATATGGAGTGTTATGTGTTAAATATTGTGAAGAAATCAAAAAAGCTGGCTACTTTCTTATTGGCGGGTTTTCTTATTACTGAGTGATTATCAGATTGCCGAGTTGGGTACCCCCCCCCCGCGCCAGCGTCAGCGCCATAAAAAAAACTCGAAGAATAGTAAGCCATTTTCT
The DNA here is from genome assembly GCA_001247695.2 of Cymbomonas tetramitiformis. NCBI lineage: Eukaryota > Viridiplantae > Chlorophyta > Pyramimonadophyceae > Pyramimonadales > Pyramimonadaceae > Cymbomonas > Cymbomonas tetramitiformis. Next base: position 71,503 of record LGRX02004239.1, read on the forward strand.
TTCAATTAGCCAGCTTTTTTCTTAAATTTTCATTGATAAACGCTTAAACCGGCGATAATTTCAGGAAAAATCGCCTGCGGCGCCAGCACAAAGGTTTCTTACTTCGGGAATTTTCTTAGCCGGAAAAGCCAGCCAGCCGTACTCATCGAGTTGGGTACCCCCCAACGTTGGCTGCTTTCTTAACGTCGAGTTTTCTTAAAAGGGAGTGATTACTGTACTATCAGCAAAGCAAGTGAGCATCATGCACACACAAGCTAAGTACTACAATTTGCTATCATTACAAAAGTATGCAAACACAATTTTTAATCAGTGAGCAATACACAGCGAATGAAGATTAACACCTTAAGGGCGAATTGCCATACTGGTCGTACTGATCCGTCCTGTTTTCTAGGAACTTGTTTTCACGTTTTCGGCAATAACTCAAGTTCTAGACATCCATTTGCCACGATTCTTCGCATATCTTATATTGCGGAACTAGGTGGATGATATGACACTTCATTATCACTTGCACCGTATGTGCACACATGAATATATGTGACCCATCATCACCATACTTAAGGAAATTCTGTTGAACAACTGTTGGGGGCATTTTTGGGCATGCGCCATGAACATGCCACCACTATTGAATTGATGTTATGAGTGGGCGATGACGTATCATGGTGTATACCAATGGGGGAAAATGCCATATCCTTGATTTGAAGCCTTTAGAGCACTCTCCATAGAGTACGCTTTTGTCACCTGGCAGCAGAACACCCCTGCACTTTCCACAACGTCATCCACTCGATAAACCGAGTTTGGTGGGCATTGAATGGTTGAGGGACCTCGCCCAAGTCCCCAATATGGACACTAATACTTCATAAATATCCAATAGTTGACTACCGTGGTAGTTATGGATGTTTCCGCCCTCATACTGATCCCATACTGCTAAAAACGAATTCGCCCTTACGGTGTTAAGAGCTGTCACAACAAAATCTGTAAACGGATAACTATCAGCGCCTTGAAATCTAAAATTCTAACTCAAACAGAAAATTCGACACGGCAACATTGCCAGCGAGTAATATATATTTGGAATGCCTGCACGTGAAAAAAAAAGCAAAAATGTCATAACTAAAGTGGAAAGTAAAACCAGTTGCACACGCCACGAGAAATCCCTGCAAATTTACAAGCAGAAGTCGGTGAGGGCGGCGGAATTCGAAACCACACTGCACAGTTTGTGCAGCTTTCGCCCTCGTGTGGGATACCCGAGCGAATCTCATATTTTAATTAAGAGTTTCAGTAAAATACGAAACAGTCAAAGTTAGCAAACGAAGAAATGCATCTATATGCGGACAAGCAGCGAATCAGTACAGAAACAATCTGCCCGTATGGGCACCGTGTTCATGCGTGCCATGGTTCAACTGCGCAGGAGAGAAAACGTTGCTGGCACATCTGAAAAAGGCCAAGCGTAAAAAATGAATCCTGAACAAAAAACGAAGCGATGCTCAGCAAAGATGTTAGAAACAGATCCAAAACCGTCGTTGAGTGGTGAAGCCACGCCGGCCTCCAAGAATCTCAGCACAATCGGAAACCGAGGCTGTTCGAAAAAGTCAGAAATCAGACACAAATCAACAGGATGTGAGACGAAAGCAATACCCCCCCACCCCCCTGCTGTCACGCAGGTTCTGCGCAGGCACCCACCATGCACTTTCACATACGCAGTGCATTGCAAAAACAGATAGTCCGCCAGAATAAATACAAAGGGCTCAGGGAAGTAGGTGAGATGCAAACACTACACAGGGCGCCGCAAAAGACTAAAACTTGAAGAAGCGAGCAGGAAGGAGGCTGACCTGAGACCCGTGCATCCCTGCAGGAAGGTGGATGACCTGAGACCCGTGCATCTTTGCAAGAAGGAGGCTGGCCTGAGACCCGTGCATTCCTACAGGAAGGAGGCGCCACGGTCTGCTGCTTGGATAGCATGGTAGTGTTGCGAAAGGGAAAAAGACGTGGGCACCAGCGGCTCAAAAGAAGGTGTTTAATACCGGGCCGGCAGACCTGGCGAGCCTGTCGCTTCAGTGGGAGCACAAGCGGGATCAGGCGTAGAAGCGGGGAGCTCCGCATAGTAGGGCGGGGGCTACTGGGAGCTTCCAAGGGACCAGCAACTGAGGGCCATCGAGAAGGCCAACGCTTGGGTGCGGCAGAAACTCGAGAAATTAGAGTGCTGCCCTCCGGAGAGTGGGCCCTTCTCAAGGCTCACGGCACCCGGAAGAGAACGCAACATGTGCGTGTGCGGTGGAGTGCTCCTTGAGAAGGTGTACTTCTACGGGGTGCTCTCAGCTATCTTCGGCAGTGCACAGGTGCATTGACCCAATAAGTGCTCCTGACGTTCACATTGACCCGCATTTCGGGTGGGTGAAACCGTTGTGGAGGATGCGGAGAACTAGTACCAGTGAGCATCTCTTCAACTTGGCAAAATAATCTAGCAAGTGCAAAAGAAATGGCTACGTCGGATAGAAGAGTAGTTTCAGAGGTTCCTCAAATCACTGGATCGAGCTTTATTTTCTAGACCGTAAGCTCAAAAGTAGGTTCTTCCACTTTTCCTAAACGAAGATCCTACGGTGTCACCCTCGACAAGTCACCATGCAAACGTCGGAACTTCAAGCCGCGTACGGACAAGCCGGACCGAATGATGAAGACCAGGTTCGCTGCTAATCCCCTGCCCGTTGTAGGGAACTGGCAGCAGGGGATCTCCAACAAGGTGGCTTTCCATCGTGGCACCGGCGCCACCGTTCCGTATTGCCAAAATCCGGCGTGCGAAAAAGGAGCGCGCACGCCACTGGCACAGAGATTGCCCCAATGGCGGGAAGGAGAGATTGTCGGCGTACTCCTTTTCCAGCGAGGACGTCGAGAACTCCGTCCTCGCCGCCCGCTTTCAGGGGGCAATTGACAACGACAACTCCGAAGAGTTCGACGCGCTCCGCATTCTGGCGGGCGGTAAGCCCGACATCGTGGCTGACCTCTCCGCCTGCTCCTTCTGCGAGGACGACGATGAGTGCTTGGTGTCGGCCATAGTAGCCTCTCATCTTTGTCGCGAGGTCCTTTTATTTGTCGTGTCGCAAAAATATTCGTTTATATTAACGACGCTTCGCAACTTTTTCAAAAATATGCTGTTTTTCATTTCGTTTCCCTTAAAGGAGCCAAACAGGTTTCCTGGAAAAAAATGACCTCGACAGGCAAAAGCTGTCCCTCAAAATGTGTGGCGTTTAAAACATTTCAAAAATTTCCTGTCGATGTCAGCAGTCCTGCCCCGGATTGTGTCGAGAGCTCGCGCTTTACCGGCCAATCAATGATACGATAGCATTTGATGGATACCACGAATATGGGTCATAAGAAGCAGAACAACCAATTACGATTTTTGACGCAAAAGTTCTAAATGCGATCGATGCTCCAAGGCCAAAGGTGTGCGTCTTGGGCGAAAGCTCCCGCGTTTAATCTAACGGTTTTACCGATCTCAGCAGTCCTACATAGGATTGTATCGACCGATCGTTCGTAACCGACGATGAGAGACACGTTTAACCTCCGAATTATACCACGAAGATATGCGGAATTTCCAATCATGGATTCGTCGCAAAACTTCTCAGGGTGAAGATGTCAGCAGTCCTACATAGGATTGTATTGACCGTCTCAACGTCAAGTCCAACTTTTCATAATCGGTGATGCGATAGCATCCGAAATTAAAATTCAACGAATCTGGCTCGTACGTGCCGAATACAGTATTATATCATTATTTTCAATTCATATTTTGCAAGGTTCGGTATCGATTGTCTGATATTCTGATGCCATCGATATATCAGAATATCAGGATCAATTGATAGTAGAGTTGTGCACTATCAAAATATTGGAATCGATTGATCCCACTAATCTTTTATCAGAATCGATTGATGATAAATTGAAAATAATAAAAAACTATCAATACCACGCGGAACATCTGATACCGAGTTCAAGGAGGGGATCTATAGGTCCTTGTAGGTCCCGCGGTAGGTTCCGGTAGGTCCCGGTAGGTCCCGGTAGGTTCTTGTAGATCCATGTAGGTCCCGGCAGGTCCTTGTAGGTCCTTGTAGGTCCCTGTAGGTCCTTGTAGGTCCCTGTAGGTCCTTGTAGCTCCCTGTAGGTCCCTGTCGAGGTTCGGTATGGTTTGTCTGATATTCTGATACCATCGATATATCAGAATATCATAATCAATTGATAGTGAAGTTGTGCACTATCAGAATATTGGAATCGATTGATCACACCAATCATTCATCAGAATCGATTGATGATAAAATGAAAATAATAAAAAACTATCAATACCACGCGGAACGACCGATACCGAACCTTGATATTTTGTAGACGATTGCGAATTCACGATTGAAAATATCTTCAATCGAGATACGGTATGTATCATGCCATAATATCCCGAATTGTCAAGGTGACAACTTTTTTTGTAAATGTGCCTTAGCGCGTTCCCCAGACCTTGATGTATACCCGTGCCTTGAAATATGCCTTGAAATATGGTAACTGGGTTTTAATTTTAACTATGGCAAGATCATTAAAATCGCACAATTTTCACGAAAATTTTCATAATCGGGACCTTTGAGAGACGGCCCGCATCCAACAATCGAGCGGCCCGCAACCGGCCCGGACTGACTTCAAACGGCCCCAGGCCGGCCTCTCACGGTAAGCCTTCTTCCCTGCAAATATCGAAGGTTTTGATAAATTCGGTCGATTAACCGAGTGGTTACTACACTGCGTAGGCCCTACGTTTCTGGACGCGTGCAATACATCGTATTGAACACGTATTGCAGGCATATTGCACGCGTATTGACAATACATGTTCAATACGATACAAAATGTTACAATATGTGTGCAATATGCCTGCAAGCGCTCCAACATATGTTCAACATAGTATTGAAGTGAGCCCTCACGTATTGGAGACATATTGAAGTTCTGATGCAGAGAGTAATTTCAATATGCCTTTAACATATGTGTAGTATAGGGTTGGAGACATGCACCATGCATGTCGCAAACAATATGAAGGCGCGTTGCAGACATATTGCCCACATATTGTATACATATTGTAAGTCAACATTCAATATGTTGGATACACACTGGGGACCTACTGCATACGTATTGAACATGCAAATTCAATATGTTGTATATATATTGCGGACCTATTGAATATGTATCGAAACGGAACATTCAGTATGTTGGATACATACTGCGGACCTATTGCATACGTATTGAACATGCAAATTCAATATGTTGTATATATATTTCGGACCTATTGCATATGTATTGAAACAGAACATTCAGTATGTTGGATACATACTGCGGACCTATTGCATACGTATTGAACATACAAATTCAATATGTTGTATATATATTGCGGGCCTATTGCATGTGTACTGCGGACCTATTGCATAACTATTGTACACATGCAAATTCAATATGTTGTATATATATTGCGGACCTATTGCATATGTACTGAAACGGAACATTCAATATGTTGGATACATACTGCGGACCTATTGCATACGTATCGAACATGCAAATTCAATATGCTGTATATATACTGTGTTATCAATTTGTGCATCCATGCATCATTATGTTGAGGTTACTGTGGCATTCTCTGATTGTTTCGATCGCATCTCTCGACGTGAGAGAAACGGTGAGGCTTCGCGACACCTACGACTGTCTATTTACGCATGCGGAAACAAGCACACTTCGGACTTTTGAGAGAAATAGCTCTCGCACACAAACTACCACCACACTGTTATCCACGGGTGGTAAGTAATCGGCGAGGTAAAATATCTCGATTTTTGCCGCCACCGATTTCCCCTATTTGTGTTAACAACCGTTCCAGCCCTTATCCTACTTATACCATGAAACATACGCGCTCGGTGTTTCCTATGAAATCTTCCCTAAAATGGTGGCGGGTGTGCATTTCAAGAACCAGCATGCGTTCCACCGAGGACATTCATACGTGGAATATTATATACACTATCATGGAGATGTATGATACCAATACATATATACGAACACAAACTCAAAAGGAACTTGTATATGAGTCACAGCATTAAACCCAAATTACCTATATTTGCAGTGCTTAACATTGTGTCTTGTTTATTGGGCGACTTTTCGAGGACAATACCTCTACCCCAACTCATAATAGTTTAACCCCCCAAAAGTTGGTTGCAGATAATAGCCTGTATCACCTCCTAGTAGTTCTCCCCATCCCCAAAGACAATGAATGCATATACATGCTAGTGGAGTACTTTCTCCCCTGATAGAATTTTAATGTCATATGAAACTATTCAAAAAAGTGTACGAATGGTAAAGTGTTTTACGTATGGTCGCTAAGCCCCAAAACTCGAAGTTGATAAGAAGTCCGCCACCGAAGCTTCATAACAGGGTTTAACGAATGAGCAAAAGCGAAGGTTCATTTTTGGAGGAAGGTAGCTTATCAAGATCTGGTTCCTGCGCGTCCGAGGAGTGAAGAGACTTCAGTTTCTCGTGAAGTTCCCAAGTAGGAGAGCGCAAACACAAAAGAAGCTTTTGTTTCTTCCTGAATGAGGAAATAAAGTTACGACTAACCTTGATAGTCGGGAAACTTAATCCTTCAGAATCGAGAGAAGTTGTATGCCGTTTTGCCCCGGCATTATTTACCATCTTTGGCACTGTTCGCCCTCGAGTCTTCCTGCAGCGACTCGCAACTCACTAAGATTATAAGTAAGCATAACACCACACATATAAACACATCCGCACCTTACTGGTGGCGTCTTCTGAAACACGAGCGTTCCCTCGGAGTCGACGCCCGCGATCCCACGTCTCTTGACGTGTGAATCGACCACCTTCTCCATATCGGAAATGATGGGATTAACCTGAAACCAAAGTATATGGGTTGCCACACACATTCCTCAATTGTTTACTGCATATCGACTCAGTGCGTCGAATAGGCGACTTCTACAGGAAGGTTATTTCGACAGCACACCTCTCGAGCACGCAAAGCTGGTCGCTCCTCCTTTCCAGGGGTCTTCAAGTGTCTTTGAGGAACTGAAGGGGGCTGCAGCCTGATAGCACAGTTTGCAAAGCCGCTAAGGTGAGAGTAAATAGACCTTTATCAGGAAGGCAAGCACACTCAAACAACTCACCAGCACGCACACTAAAACAATTCACCAGCGCGCATACTCAAACAACGCACCGTGGCTCAAACGACACAGGTTCTTCACATGACGTGCTAGAAGACTGTGCGGTCTTCAAAAGTCTGACCAGGTGTTCCGTCGAACTAAGCACGTTCGTCACCATCGTAGTGCCAAAGTCACTGTCCGACGCGCTGTGCATCGTCCTTCCCCCGAATTTCTCAAGACTTCGTTCATACAGTGTCAGACTCGAAAACGATGTCTTGAACGTTATTGCGAAAGGCAAACAACCTTGCAGTTCGCTCGCATTCAAATAAATAAGGCAGGCGAGCCTGCTACACGCACTACGGCACCGTGAAATAGGACTCACTTGGAGGTAGTTGTCGCTAGTTGCTTAATATCTTCGTCAAGTGTCCGTTTCCCCGATTCCATATCTGAAACGAGTGTCAACAGAAGACCAGCCATCTGTTGCGATGAAACAATACCGTGTGAATGCTTGTCAACGATGTCCACGATTTGGGACTTCCACACACTTATGCTGTCTTTGTGGGAATCTTCGACTCTTGACTTCTCCTCCTGCAGGACTTTCATTTCTGCAGAGATCACTTCTGTTGCTTTCTTCAACACCTCAACTTCTTCCTTCCAAAGTTTTGCTGCGCGTCCTCTGTGTGTCGCTTTCTCAGCTCGTTCGGTAGCCGCAATCAAAGCTCGCTCAGTTGTGTCCTGGTGAGCTTTCTGAGTTTCGAGTTGTACCTTTGCATCCTGATATACGCAGTGGCGTGACATTAACACGAAGTCAACAAATCTGAGTAAGTATTTTCATATCTGCAAAAGTACAATAGTGCATTTAACACCTCATAGGCTGCTTGCAGCTCCAGCGACATACCTCCAACATCTCGCGCGCGTTTTCCACCTCCTCCTTCCATTCCTCTATCTCCTGCTGGTGTTGCTGCTGGTGTTGCGCTATTTCAGCGCGATGTTTTTTCTTGATTGCTGCGTTCCCTACAGCACCCCCGACGGCAACTACGGCTGCGCTAAAAGCGGGAAGCATCGAGTGCATCGTGTCTCGAGTCCAATTGTTCCTGTTATGGGAGATCGCTTTAAGGCTCGACCTATTCGTAAGTGAGCGTCTACTCCAATCTCTGAATCAAGTGACTTGAGCCTTACACTCGTCCTGGGCTTTTTGGGAAACGGCAATTGTTCACGTCGTTCGATAGTATTCACAAGAATACGCAGATGTGTGGATTTCTGTAAGGACTTCCAGCACTTTTCCAGCTGATCCTGATATCGGTCTCGCTCTTATGTCCGTTGAGGATGGGAACGCATTTTTAATGCTCGGCCTCAGGTCGCTCACCGAGCGAATGTGCCGATGATCGGCTTTTTGAGGGTCAGGGTGCTGGTGGAGGCCAAAAAATTGGAAAATCCGCGCCGGAGGCGTCGTTGGGTTGGCACACATTAGACATTTCGATTTGGGGGAAGCTTTTTGGAAGAAAAGGGGGGAAAGAAACAAGAAGGGGAGGGGGGCTTGGGCGATCGGACGGGTGGATAAAACGGGGAGGACTGATGGGAGGACTGACTTCAGTCGAGCCCTTTTGACACCTGATCTCAATGCTGTTCCTGTTCCTCTTATGGTCCACGTCCACGCGGGGGCAGGAGTGCCCCGCGCCGGCAAACCGGGGAAAACCGGTAACCACATCGTATCTTGAATCTTCGTGTACAAGGGAAAATAGCAGGTCGAACCTGTTACGCTGTTAGTTTCGCCTGTTATTACTTATTCTTGAGATAACAGGTTCTAGGATGTGCTTAAACAATTAACCGGTTTAAACCCGAGGGGGTCATTTTAGGTTGAAACCCAGGTTGAAACCTAGGTTTAAACCCCCTGAACCCCCCACCCCCCCACCGCAAAGATTTGGCATATA